>JAFEMH010000918.1:0-72500 GCA_022495995.1 Adenophora triphylla var. japonica
TTCTCATTGGGGAGAATGGAGTCAATCTCCCTCTCTCTATCGAGATCTTATCGACTATCGGCTAGGATCGGACGCCTGAAAACCCTTCTCCCCCCTAAGGCATGTAGCAAAGTGCGGTGTTGAATTCCTACAAGACATCCGACGTGTTCGAGACCTTTCGAGGAAACTTCATAGAGCCTTCATGTCCTCGGTCTCATATTCGTCTTTCCCGAAGTTTCTTCGTTGTCGCTTGCGACAACCCAACCATTGTGTCCGGCTCCTGGCATGGGCTCATTTCCGGCATGATTGTTCCCAGCATTGTTTCTCGGACTGCGGGGCCTACGGTAGACTCTTTCGCTCTCGTCATCATCATCGTCTTCGCTATGTCATCGGATCATCATTCTCCATACCCTCACGGGATTTCGAGCGGAGAGGAACGCCCGATCGAAACCCGTTAAGGGAATATGGAGTGCGTGCGGCAAACGCTTGTAAATTGTTATCATATGCTCCCATTCTCGGAAGTGGTAAGTGCGATTCGGCTTCTCCACCCGAGGCTCGCTGGGAAGAGTGAGAGAGAGAAGTGGCACGTATTTGACACCCGGAGTAGAATGTAGAAGGTTCTTCCTCACTCCTGATTCTTCGATTTCGCTCCAGCGCGCTTCGGGATCGTATTCGACTTCTCCAATAGCCGGTATGCGAAGTCAGTACTTTAGCTCCGAATGTTCTTCGGCTTCTTCTTTGATAAGCCCCAAGTACGAGCGCAGCTGAGGCTTTCTTGTTCAATCTTTCTGACTGGTTGCTCTTCTGAACTATCTTTTGTAAATGGTTCTCTCATGTTTTGGCCGGAACTGCCCGAGCTTCTTCGATATTGGCCTTCCCTTCATATCCAGAAATAGCGAGGCCTCGTATTTTTGCAAGGAAATCTTACGACATGATACAGGTGGGTTGTGTATTAGATTCCCGATATCCTCAAGTGAGGGGAATCCGGGAACTCGGGGATCTCGACGAGGTTGGCCACGGGTATTTCGGGACCTTCGTCGGCATCTTCCTGGGCATGCGAAGGTTCTACGCATTCAATCATGTTTACGATTATGGTTCCTTAGCGGAAGGATTTTTGAGCGTATTAGGCCCTTCGGGGCCTTCCAACTTTCCTTTCTCTATCGGCCCCTGGATTGCCTTTTTCGTAGTAAAGCGGTTATCATTAGATGTCCATGGGCTTGATGAAAAAGCAATACTTTGTAGTATCCACGGGAGCATTCGAATTCGGGTTGGAAATTCTCAAGGTCAGCAAGCCTTCTTTCACCGAGTCCCTAAAGATGTCATTCGGAGGCATTCCAAAGTTTTCGAGGTTCATGACCCGTGGTCAGGCTCATTTTGGTTTTAAGGGAGCAAAAGGAGTTGTGTTATTACATTCTGTCCGCATAGTTAATCATCTCTTTGCCTTTAGCAGGAGCAAGGCGGTGTTGCGGAGGAGCCCGAGACTGTATGCTTGAGCGCGGCGGCCGGTTGCTTGATTGTAAGCCTTTTCAAACTTAGGCTGCAGAGTTAACCATGGCCCGTAAGTCGAGTACGGGAAGTGGTGAGGAGGCTCTCGAGATGTGGTTTCGAGGCATGACTCGGAAGATGTCCGCTTGTTCCTCTTCGGAAGGAGGGATGGCCATTTGAGTTTCAGATTCCACCGCTTGTAGAAGTCCCCAACATTCTCATCGGGGCCATTGTGCCTTTGTTGTTTGTAGGTCGACCCTATTTGTTTCCCACTCCAAGTTGGCCTTGTACTTTCGGTGAAGGCATTAGTAATCTGGTCCCACGTAGCCACAGCTTCGGGTTTTAAACGGAAGAACCACTTTAAAGGCCTTTGGACTTCAAAGATAGGCGAAATAGTCGGCTAGGCTGGCGATTAGTGCACCCTTTGGCCTTCATCGCCAAGGTATATGTGTCCAAATGGGTTTTCGGGCATACAGTACCATCAAAGAGGTCCAAGTTAGGCATCACGAATTTGTGGGGCAGAGGAACAATGGAGTCCGGGTCCGTAGGTCGGAAGGCGGATTTCTTAGCGGTCAATTCGGCGATCTGCGCTTTCATTTCCTTGTGTTGTTCCATGAACCGGGCCGGATAGAGGGTCTTGTGGCGGAACCATGGCATTCAAGCTAGTGGGTGAGTTAGAGAGAGGAACTACCGGCTGGCGGCGGAGCGGAGTGGAGGGAGCAGCCGATCCAAGGAGCGTGGGTGAAAACTGTCTCACCCCTGGGGCCAGTTACCCCTGGGGAGCATGAGCGGGAACTTGGGCAAAGGGATAGAACCTTGCGGCTGCCGTTGATTTTCAGCAGCAAAGTGGGTGGAGGTAGTCCCGCTGTAGCCAGGATAACTTGGATTTCCAAAGTGGGGCCCATAAGTAGAGCTTAGGTGCGGGTTCTTGTCCACCCATTGTTGAATTGGATGGGTGGGCGAGGCGATGGTGTATAACCCGGGAGTGCTTGTGGATTTCGTGATTCGGATGACACCGGGATGGAGGCTTGGTAACCCATAGAAGTCTGAGTGAGGAACAGTTTGTGTGAGGAGCTTGGTGAACTAGTACTATTCGAGGAGGGCTCTGGCGTGGCCCCAGAACCAATTTGTGGCGGCATTCGAGCGTGTGGGCCCATTCTTTGTGAAGGTCCGGATTGATCGGTTCCAATCGAGGTGGCATTCCAATTTGTTGGGGCATTCGAGATAACCCCTGACCATGAGAAGACATTCCGTGCGGCTTTGTCCCATTTGAGGGGCTATGGCCCCAGTTTGTGCGGGTCGTGCACATGGATCCGGTGGTCTGCGTGGTTGGGAGCCGGCTAACCGAAGACCGAGGAGCATGGGTTACGGTAATGGTACCATAGGAGGTGGGTGGTGGCATCCTGGAGTAATCGGGCGGCGAGAGTGGGATTGGCATCCTCGTCTTCTTCCACGGTGAAGGTGCCATCGGGATTGAGGCGGCGGCCAAACCGTGGCTCTTAATAGCCTCCGTAAGGCTATTCGGTGTGCTTCTGTCGTAACCTCATACGTGCGCTAAGCGATTCCACTTCTGCTCTGTCGAGGGGTCCGGGAGGTGGAGTGACGTTATCCCCATCATTACCGGGCGATGCGGACATTACGAACCCGGAGTCGGAACAAACGGTGAAGCTGATGACGCGCTTGACTCTTCCCAACTGATCAAACGGTGACCCGGTGTCCGGAACCAACCTTTGTGAGTAGCTACGGGGGAAAGGACACGAAGGTTCAGATGTCTGGGAATGGAAGGAGGGTAAGTGTTTGGGCTTTGGGCTCATGCAACATGCAGTTATTTGTTCACGTTTACTTAAAACACGTTTTATTAACCTAATCGGTTGGAAAAGATTTCTCTTCTTTTTCGCAAACTATTTTGGATCCTGGATCAGTGGGCCCCGTCACTACGTCTATAAGCCCCTCGTATTCCACCTGTATTTCGACCTCCCGGGGTGGAGCGGCCCGGGCGAGGGTCCTATAGGGCAAGCGGGTCCCACCGACCGAAAGAAAAACGATCCTAAAAGTCTGGCGGGTAACCGAGTCTTAACGAGCATTCGATGTAAATTACGGACAAAGCTGACGTCAAATTCAAGATCATGTCCGTGGGCTCGACAAAAAGTCGGCATGACTTGGACTGATAAATGTCCACGATTGATCTTGACTTGTCGTCAATTAGGCCGTAATTAGGCATGGAATAATCATTAATCCTTGATGACTCAGTGTCAATCTTTGGGAGTCGGTGTATAATTTGTGTCGATCGAGCCGAAGTCAAGGCGCCTGTCAATATCTTGGTTTAAGTGTGCGGCGGAAAACCGGCAGAGCTTCGACTGATTAGGGTCCCCGAAAGATATCGAGTCGGTGTGCCGACAAAGGCTTGAAAGGAAAGGTCTATACACGAGACGGGGCATGACACGAGACCGGACTAAAAACCAACGGGTCTCGGACGAGTGTGTCACGGACAAGTGCATGTTCGACACGAGGCTCCATGGGATGTTTGGGTAGTCCTGTGCTTGAACCGAGAGGCGTAATAAGACCAAACGGGCCGCGAGAAGGATTTCCCCGGGTTAGGGACGTAGTGTGCAGTGTAAGGTCACGTGCGCGTAGTGTGCAAGCAGTCTATTTTCTTTTTCTGAGTAAAATAGGGATTTTTTATGTGTCTTAAAAATATGATGCATGATTTTTTTTTTGAAAATTTTCTTTTTTTTTTTGAAAATTTTTTTTTGAAATTCTTTTTTTTTTGAATTTTTTTTTTTTGAAATGAGCACATAAGCACGAAAATTCCGACAGTTAGGGACATGATTCCGACAGTCAAAATTTTGACTTTTTCCGAGGCGGCCAAAACAACACGGAAAATGTGCAAAAATCGACACACACAACAAATGATTTTTTTTTAAATGTCGGGACGGAAGCTTGACCCTCAAAAGCTTTTCTTTTTTTTTTTAAAACGATGATACCGGTACGTGGGATTGTTAAACCACAATTTATCCCCGACTCGTGTTAGGAGGCGATAACGGGAAGTTTAATGGTTTCCACCGATATACCAAATATCATTTTTTTTAGAAAAAGCTTATTTCCCCAGCGGAGTCGCCACTGTGATGATGTGCCACCAAAATTTCGCGGGAAAATTCGATTTTACGTTTCTTTGAAAATCAAATAAAACCGGAAAAAGACGGAGTCGCCACGCCATTTTTGTTTTAAGGGACAAAACTTTGAAAAATTCCCGAGGTTAGAGATTTGGGTTCGGAGGTCATGTTACACGCCGGGAAGGACGTTAGTGTGCACCCGGAATACCTCGTAAAACGAGTCTTTCAAGCTAAAAATCATTTGTGTGTGTGTGTGTGTTTTGGCCAAAATAAGTTGAAACTTAGAAAAGTAAAAATTGGGAATTCTTTATTAGACTTTGGAAAGATCCCATGATTTTTGGGGTGATTTTTGGGTTGATTTTTGGTACTCAAAAGATTTTTGGAAGTTGAAGAACACTTCTGCCAGAATGAAAAAGGCAGTAGACTCCTGATTTTGAAATGGATTTAAGGGCCTTAAAACTTCATAATCTGGAGAAACTCAGAGAATGAAAGTTGTTCCAGACACCTCAAATAAGATTTCTGTGAAAGAATTTTCCATTTTGGAGAAGATTTGAGGACCCAAAACCTTCTGGAAATCTCAGATATGAGATCTGGACTCCCAGAGACTGGTGATCTGACCTTCAAAAGAAAATTTGAAAAAGGGAGTTTTACTCACGAAACAAATAAAGTAAAAATATTTCTGGAAAGCTCTGGATGTTGGTTACAAAGAGTGTTTTGTAGTCAACACCAAATTCCAAGTTTATCTGTGTCCAAAAATTTATACCATGGACTGGGGTCTTAGAAGATTGCTACTGGACAGCAACTTCTCAAGAAAGAAAACATGTTTTTAAAGGGGGTTTGGCATCCATGCTTGTCCCCATTTCCCTAGGTTTTGATTAGTGATCACTTGACATTTTAGTGGTGAATCAACTATATCAAACCATCCTTGGGGTACATTAGGACTAAGCACTTCATTTGCTTGGGAAGGAGAATTTTATCCTTTGAAAATGAGATTTGATGTATGAAAATGAGTTTTAGGTTTTTGAAAATGTGTTTTCTTTGCAAGAAAGTAAGAAAACTTTGAAAATAATGTAGATCCTTGTAGAAGATCATCCATGGAGATGAACTTCCATGGTGATCTTCTTGGATCTAGGGCAAGAAGATGAATGAACTATATTTTGTAGCTTGAAAATGCATGCATGGATGAGTTTTAGGGTAAGGAGAGGGAGGTTATACCTATCTTCCTTGTGTTTTGTGTTTGAAGGCTTGAATGTAAGAGTGTTTAAGGCTTGAATATGAGAGTGTTTGAGTGAGTGTGATTTTGGTTGAATAGTTGAGAAAAAGGTGACAATTCTAGAGAATTCTCACTGTTTTCTCACTATTTTCGCCAAGGTACAGTTACAAATTGTGTTTCTTCTCCTTTTATTTCTGAGACTGAAGGCCTCAATTTATAGCCCTCTGAAATTGACAAACTCATCCGCGCGGACTTGATTGACAGCGTGCACTGTTCATTAATTACAGCTTCAGGCTTTGGACAGGAAGAATAAAATTCAAAAATCCAGCAGTTTATGTTTTTCAACTTGCCCAATTCGGATTTTTCTTATTTCTTTTGCTTTTTTGATTCCTTTCCTTGGTTTATCCTTAAATAACAATGCCCACTTTACCCTTGCTTGGTTAGAAACGTTAGGAATGTTAGGAATTGTTAGGAATTATTAGAAATGTTATAACTTTCGTTAATTTTCTAACGAAAATACTAACAAGCTCAAATTGGAGCACTTACAGGGCCCTACACATCCCCAAGACTACCCGCTCCCTTCACTCGCTTGTCATTCGAGGGCGTTGGTGGTTCTCGCAGGCGGCTGTTGATTCCCATCCTGGAGCAGCCGAGGCCTCAATACAGAGTGGATCCTAATGCTTTGGTGAGTGTTTGTCTTTTGACGGATTCCCTGGTTTGCAGGTGTCTGGTCGTACTTACAATCAAGCCGTGAGGCACTTGGATGGAATAGCCAACTACGCTAGGAGGCTCATGGAGTTCCTGCGGTGTAGTTCCCGGAGGAGTGCGGATGTTTACGAGCGGATGCTTTCTCGGCCGTCTGCTGCGAGGGACCCATCTGTTTCCACGGCTAGTGGTACAGATTTTGCGCAGGGTTTCAGCCAGTTCTCCGGTGAGACTGCTGGGTTCGGAGCTCGCCACTCCTTGTATTCGGGACACGAGCAAGGAGAGTCCTCGGGAGCGCAGGCGCGGAGCCGTAGCTTTTCGTACTCCGGTCTCGAGGAGTTTGCGGATTATTTGTCCACCGTGGATTCGACTGCCGCGAGGTAGTACTTTGAGTGCTCGAATGACGAGGAGGACTCTGAGTAGTCCTTTTGATTTATTTTAGACAATAGTGTGTATTGTCCAAACATTGATTTGTACTTTGTAAGACCCATGGGGCAAACTCTTGTACGTTTTAAATATTTATTATGATTACCTTCATTTATTTTTGGAAAATAAGCAAGTAGGTTGATCAAAAAATAAATAATAATGGAACATGCATTAAATAATAAAATTCGAGCTGATCAAAATTTATATTTACATGCACTGTTATTGAATTAACTGCATTGTTGCACGAGCCCGGGGCGGATGTGGTGTCGACAGTGAATGATTTAATCACGGGTGAAGGCACTTTGGTCAAGGATTGAATAGGAGGTCATTTGGAATTGTTTCAGGGACAATTGAAGCAGCTGGCTGCAGAGTTGACCGAGTCAACCTGTAAAACGGGTCGGCCGGCCTATGCCTCAATTTCTGATTGTTTTAAATTGCAGTCCAGTTTCTGCAATTTGTAAACTTTACGCTTGTTTCTGAAGCAGAAGCTGATTTCTCTCTTAAATTACTTGGAGTTTCCTTCGTTTCACATGGCTTTGTTTCCAAGATTGTCGTCTTTGATACAAGAACGATTTTTGGAGAGTTTCCAGACATGGGTACGGCACACACGAGGCAAAGTAAGGGGTTTTTTGAAGGTTGTTATAGAATGAAGACGGTTTGGGCTTCGAAGGAGCTCATGCCGGATTGGGATCTTTTAAGATCCGCGTCTCGTTTTTGGGACAAAAGAAGGCACGTCTACAGCTTCTTGTACAATGAGATTATGCCCACACTCGAGGATTTTTGAGCTATCCTTGGAGGACCTGAGGTGGAGCAGATTGTTCTTCCTTTGACGGGCGGCCTGACCACCGTTGAGAAGTTAATGTCCCTGCTTGGCGTTTCAGCTGAAGAAGCATATGGGATACTAATACCAAATACAGACTACGTCGACATTTCGGGGCTGCCCGATAGATTTGCCTATGCTGATGGAAGCGTTTCTGCGTGGGTCGCTTTTGCTCTGTGTGCGATTGCCACTTTGTTCACATTCACATCCTTGGGGGTGTGCCATCACAGTGTACTGTACCTAGCAGGGCAGTGCCAGAGCGGAGGAGACGTCGTGCCTTTGATCCTGGGCGAGACATTCCTTGGCGTAGGTTGGATAGCGACCGGTAGCCGATACATGTGGGGAGGGAGTCCCGCTATGCTTACTCTGTGGTTGAGGGAGCGGTTGCAAATGATGCCTGAGGCACCAGCGACATGTGATCCCTGGTCTTTTTCTCGACGACCCTTGGTGATAGGTGGTAATCAGGCTGAATTGGAGCTTTGGATGGCCAAACTACGCACACATCATCTGCGATGGTGGGTTCCTCATTGGAAGTTATAGACTTGCCGGACCGTTCAGGAGGGTCTTCTCATTGTCAGAGTTTTGGGGGTGTCCCAGTCTTCTTTCTACATTCCAACCTTGGTGCTGTGACAGTTCGGGCTGGAGCAGGTGCCGTTGATGAGCTTGAGTAATGCTCGTTCCTTTGAGGTGGGATCATTCCTCATGGAGGATCCTTCGACGCCATTGTTTCTCATGCGGTTGTGGCAATATACGTCCTTTTCTGCCAAGATTCTCTTTTACCGGAGAGGGGGCACTGTTCTATCCACTCGATATTTGAACTGGTACGAGGAGTGTATAGGGGAGACACAAATGGCTATTTTATGGAGACTAAATGAGCTATTGGGTCTTGCTTACCGTGACAGCTCAACTTTGAGGAGGGCCAAAGTGGCTGCTAATCCTCAGGATTGTACTGGGGATGATATGGCTGACTATGAGGCCAATGCTAGTCGGATGGCTGATCAGAGCATGGATATGACGACTTGAAGAGAGGCAGCTCGTGACAGAGCTAGGGAAAGGGCTGCGTTGGCGACCGCAGGTTTGGCAGAGGCGTCGGGAAGGGTCCCAGAGCCAGGTAGAAGGCCTACAGGGATATTCCCTGTGAAGGTGAAGAATACCCGCCACGGAAAAGGGAAGGGGAAGAAAGACGAAGGACTTAGTACGAGGGACTAGGTTGACCTTGCTGTCTGAAATATCCACCCATTGTCATTGCAGACACATTAAATTGATTAAGTGTTTTATTGTTGTTTTGCTAGCGTGTAGTGAGTCAAGAGTTGATTGTGCTTGAACTCATCAAAGATTGTTTTAACCGTAGTGAATTTGTAGGTTAAATTTAATAGTTTTTCGAAACACAAGTGATTGGTGTTGTATTTGAAATTTTATAAGTTTTTGAGACCGAACCAATGATGGCTGCCTACGTTCCCCTTTTACAATTGGACTAAGGGGCTTAAATCACCGTAGTTCGACACTTTTACGTGAAAATGGATAAAAGACAAAAGAAGTGCGACCTTGTTTTTTACCTGGATCATTTTCGGGAATGTATCAAGTTGGGTATTACTCTTTTAGCACTTTAATTTTACTGAGGGGTGGTGTATGGGAAAGGAGAGTTCATTCGTGTTCTTCCTCAAATAAAGTATCTGCGGAGCTTGCTTCCGTTCACGGGGTTAACGAAAGGGTTTCCGTCCAAATCTGGTAACTTCATGGCTCCTCCGGAGAAGATTCTTTGTACCACGAACGGGCCTATCCAGGTAGGCTCCCACTTTCTGAGGGGATTGGTCTGTGTAGGAGGCTTTTCCTTAAGCACCAAGTCGCCTTCTCTGATGTCTCGAATTTTGAATTTCTTATCAAATGCTCGGGCCATTCTGCTTTGGTAGGCACGAGTATGCTCCATGGCTTTCAGTCTGCGCTCGTCGAGTAGAGCTAGTTCGTCATGACGGCTTTGGAGCCATTCAATTTCATTGATTCTGTTTTCCAAGAGGACTCGGAGGGATGGAATTTCTAATTCAACTGGTAACATCGCTTCCATTCCGTATGTGAGTACAAAAGGAGTCTCCCCTGTGGCAGTTCTGACTGATGTTTTGTATCCCGAGAGGGCTAGATGTAGCTTTTCGGGTCAATCTCGACCTCTGACGACCATTTTTCTGATTATTCTTGCGAGAGTCTTGTTTGCTGCCTCCACTGCACCATTAGTTTGTGGTCTGTAGGGAGAAGACTTGTGGCGTGTAACTCTGAACTCGGTCAACAGTTGGTCACAATCTCCTTCAAAGTGGGTCCCATTATCGGATATGATCTCGTTGGGCACCCCGTATCTTCACATGATGTTCTCTTTGATGAACTCGGCCACCTTTTTAGAATTCAGTACTTTGTATGATTTGGCTTCTACCCATTTGGTGAAGTAGTCGACTACGACTAATAAGAACTTGTGACCATTGCTCCCTGGCAGAGTAATTTTGCTGACGACGTCGATCCTCCATGTGGCGAAAGGCCATGGTGTAGTCATGCAGTAGAGCTTGTGAGGAGGGATGTGATTGAGGTTGGAGAACCGTTGACATTTGTCGCAGCTTCTGACAAACTGGATGCAGTCTGTTTCCATTAATACCCAATAGTAACCCATACAGAGGATGATCTGTGTCAACGCTCTGGCGTTCATGTGTGGACCGCATGTTCCGTTATGAACTTCGTTCATTAGCTCGCTAGATTTTTCTTTATTTACACACCGGAGGAGTGGTCCTTGGTGGCGCTTTTTGTATAACATACCCCCCAGAATGACGAAATGGGATGCCAGGCGTTTTAGGGCCATCATGTTTTTGGCTTTGATCCCTTCTTTATATTTTCCATCTTCATTTTTGAAGGAAGCTTCTCCGTTTTGGAGGTACTGGTAGATTTGATTGTACCAGGGTTCGTCGATCGGTTCATGTTCAATTTCGATCTCACAGCAATAGGCGGGTGTTTCCCGTCTACCTATTCTGAGGGGTTTTACCGATTTCCCTTCGGGAATTTCGACAAGAGATGCTAGGGTGGCCAAGGCATCTGCGAAGCGGTTCCTGTCACTTGGCAAATAGTGAAAAGAGATGTTCTTGAACTGAGCAATGAGCTCCTCCATGTACGTGTGGTACTTCTGGAGACCAGAATCTATTGTCTTCCATTTGTTGGATACTTGATTGATGATCAATGCTGAGTCTCTGTATACTTCCAATTCTGAAATGTTGCGTTCAAGAGCGGCTTCTAGGCCGGTTGCGCAAGCTTCATATTCTGCTGCATTGTTGATTGCTTCAAAGTTCAGCTTGATGGCTATGGGAGTGTGCTCGTCTTTAGGATCGACCAGGAGCATTCCAATACCATTTCCCTTCTTGTTGGCTGCCCCATCGAAGAAGAGTTGCCAGCGGTTTGCGCTGTTGAGTGAGAAGATCCCGTCATCTAGAAACTGCGGATCAGGACCCTTGAGTTCACTGCTTAGGAAGTCTGCCAGCTGATCTTCCATTACTCTGCCCTTTGTTGATTTTCTGACCAAGTATTTGATGTCGAATTCAGCCAGGAAGAATTGGCTAATCTCATTGATAGAGATGGCTTGTCGAAGAGATATCTGACGGGGTCCATCTTGGAGACCAGGAGCACTAAATGTGACTGCATGTAGTGTTTCAGTTTACCGACTACCCATACCAAGGCGGTACAAGTTTTCTTTAATGCTGAGTATCTGAGTTCACTTCCTTGAAGCTTCCATCTTACGAAGTAGATTGCATGCTCAACTCTGGAATTTTTCTGTTCTTGCGCCAGCATAGCCCCAATTGACGTGTCTGTCACTGTCAGGTACAGGAGGAGTGGCTTATCTTCATGTGAGGGGCATAGGATTGGGGGATTCACCAAGTATGTCTTGATTTTCTCGAAGTCTGTTTGGCATTCGGAGTCCCATTTGATGTCCGCATTTTTCTTCATTAGTTTGAACATTGGCTCGCAGAGAGATATCAACTGGTTGATGAAGCGGCTGATGTACTGAAGTCTTCCCATGAAACTTTTCACTTCTGTCAGTGTCTGCGGCGGCTTCATGTCGATGATGGCCTTGATTTTCTTGGGATCTGCTTCGATGCCCCTTTCTGTAACCATGTACCCCAGTACTTTGCCTCGCTTGACGCCAAAGGTGCACTTGGCTGTAAGTGCTCCAATTTGAGCTTGTTAGAATTTTCGTTAGAAAATTAACGAAAGTTATAACATTCCTAACAATTCCTAACATTTCTAACAAAGCAAGGGCAAAGTGGGCATTGTTATTTAAGGATAAACCAAGGAAAGGAATCAAAAAAGCAAAAGAAATAAGAAAAACCAAAAATAGAAATGGCTGGAACAAAAAGCTGGTCATTTAATTTGAATTTTCAAAAGATTATTCCTTGTGTCCAAAGCACAAGGCATTTAATGAACGAAAGGCATTTGCACTTCCTATCCGCGCGGACATGTATGTAAAATTCAGAGGGCTATAAATTGAGCCCTCCAGTCTCAGAAAAAAAAGAGAACAACAACACAACTCACAGCATTTGGCGAAAATACTTGAGAAAACAGTGAGAATTCTCTAGAATTGTCACCTTTTTCTCTTGAATCTTCCCAACTTTCACTCACTAAAATCAAATCCACTCACTCTCAAGTTCAAACACAAACACAAAAACACAAGGAAGATAGGTATAACCTCCCTCTCCTTACCCTAAATTCTCTCATCCATGCATGCATTTTCAAACTACAAAATGTAGTTTGTTCATTTTCTTGCCCTAGATCCAAAAGGATCACCATGGAAGTTCATCTCCATGGATGATCCTCTACAAGGATCAACATTTTCTTCAATGTGTTCTTACTTACTTGCAAATGCATTTTCAAAACCCTAAAAACTATTTTCAAGCACCAAATCTTGATTTCAAAGGATAAAATTCCCCTTCCCAAGCAAATGAAGTGCTTAGTCCTAATGTACCCCAAGGATGGTTTGGTATAGTTGATTCACCACTAAAATGTCAAGTGATCACTAACCAAAACCTAGGGAAATGGGGACAAGCATGGATGCAAAAACCCCCCTTAAAATCATATTTTCTTTCTTGAGAAGTTGCTGTCCAGTAGCAATTTTCCAAGACCCCAGTCCATTGTCTTAATTTTTGGACACAGATAAGCTTGGAATTTGGTGTTGACTACAAAACACTTTTTGTATCCAACATCCAGATATTTCCAGAAATATTTTTATTTTAATTTTTACGTGAGTAAAACTCCCTTTTACCAATTTTCTTTTGAAGGTCAGATCACCAGTCTCTGGGAGTCCAGATCTCATGTCTGATATTTCCAGAAGGTTTTGAGTCCTCAAATCTTCTCCAAAATGAAAAATTCTTTCACATAAATCTTATTTGAGGTGTTTGGAATAACTTTCATTCTCTGAGTTTTCTCAGATTATGAAGTTTTAAAGCCCTTAAATCTATTTCAAAATCAAGAGTCCACTGCCTTTTTCATTCTGGCAGAAGTGCTCTTCAACTTCCAAAAATCTTTTGAGCACCAAACCTCTACCCAAAAATCACACCAAAAATCATGGGATCTGACCAAAGTCTAATAAAGAATTCCCAATTTTTACTTTTCTGAGTTTCAACTTATTTTGGCCAAAACACACACACACACACACAAATGATTTTCAGCTTGGAAGACTCGTTTTACGAGGCATTCCGGGTGCACACTAACGTCCTTCCCGGCGTGTAACATGACCTCCGAACCCAAATCTCTAATCTCGGGCATTTTTCAAAGTTTTGGCCCTTAAAACAAAAATGGCGTGGCGACTCCATTTTCCGGTTTTATTTGATTTTCAAAGAAACGAAAAATCGAATTTTTCCCGCGAATGACAACATCATCACAGTGGCGACTCCGCTGGGGAAAGTCAAGCTTTTTCTAAAAAAATGATATTTGGTATATTGGTGGAAACCATTAAACTTCCCGTTATCGCCTCCTAACACGAGTCGGGGATAAATTGTGGTTTAACAATCCCACGTACCGGTATCATCGTTTTCAAAAAAAAAACGAAAAGCTTTTGAGGGTCAAGCTTCCGTCCCGGCTTTAAAAATCATTTGTTGTGTGTGTTGATTTTTGCACATTTTTCGTGTTGTTTCGGCCGCCTCGGAAAAAGTCAAAATTTTGACTGTCGAAATCATGTCCCTAACTGTCGGAATTTTTGTGCTTATGTGCTTATGTGCTCATTTCAAAAAAAAAATTCAAAAAAAAATTTTCAAAAAAAAAATAAAATTTTCAAAAAAAAATCATGCATCATATTTTTAAGACACATAAAAATTTCTATTTTACTCAGAAAAAGAATATAGACTGTTTGCACACTACGCGCACGTGACCGTACACTGCACACTACGTCCCTAACCCGGGGAAATCCTTGTCGCGGCCCGTTTGGTCTTATTACGCCTCTCGGTGCAAGCACAGGACTACCCAAACATCCCATGGAGCCAAGTGTCGACCATGCACTTGTCCGTGACACACTTTGTCCGAGACCCGGTTGGTTTTTAGTTTGGTCTGTGTCATGCCCTGTCTGTGTATAGACCTTTCCTTTCAAGCCTTTGTCGGCATACCGATTCAATATCTTTCGGGGACCCTAATCAGTCGAAGTTCTGCCGGTTTTCCGCCGCAGACTTTGACCAAGATATTGACCGGCGCCTTGACTTCGGCTCGGCGGCACAAATTATACACTCGACTCCCGGCAAAGATTGACACTGAGTCATCAAGGATTAATGATTATTCCATGCCTAATTACGGCTTAACTGACGACAAGTCAAGATCAATTGTGGACATTTATCAGTCCAAATCATGCCGACTTTTCGTCGAGCCCTCGGACATGATCTTGACTTTGACGTCAGCTTTGTCCGTAATTTACATCGAATGCTCGTTAAGACTCGATTACTGCGACTTTTAGGATCGTTTTCTTTCGGTCGGTGGGACCCGCTTGCCCTATAGGACCCTCGCTCGGGGCATCCACCCTGGGAGGTCGAAATACGGGTGGAATACGAGGGGCTTATAGACGTAGTGACGGGGCCCACCGATCCAGGATCCGAGTAGTTTACGAAAAGAAGAGCAATTTTTTCCAACCGATTAGGTTAATAAAACATGTTTTAAGTAAACGTGAACAAATAACCGCATGTTGCATGAGCCCAAAGCCCAAACACCTACCCTCCTTCATTCCCAGACATCTGAACCCTCGTGCCTTTTCCCCCGCAGCTCCTCATAAAGGTTGGTTCCGGACACCGGATCATCGTTTGATTAGTTGGGAAGAGTCAAGCGCGTCATCAGCTTCGCCGTTTGTTCCGACTCCGGGTTTCAGAATGTCTGGATCAGCCGGTAATGATGGGGACAACGTCACTTCGCCTCCCGGGACCCCTCAGACAGAACAACGATGGAATCAGTTAGCAGAACATATGAGGTTACGACAGGAAGCACAGCTGAATAGCCTTATGGAGGCTATTAAGAGCCACGGTTTGGCCGCCAGCCTCAATCCCGATGGCACCTTCACCGTGGAAGAAGACGAGGATGCCAACCCCACTCTCAGTCGCCCTGACTACTCCAGGATGCCACCACCCACCTCTTATGGTGCCACTACCAGAACCCATGCTCCTCGATCTTCGGGCCGGCCCGCTCCCCGGCTTCACTACCTTGGATCCATGCGGCCACGGCACAAATCAGTTCACGGTTCCTCGGTGGGGACAAAGCCGCATGCTGAATGTCTTCTCATGGTTGGGGTTATCTCGGAATGCCCCAACAAATTGGAATGCCACCTCGGTTCGGAACCGATCAATCCGGACCTTCACGGCAATGGCCACGATTCGAATGCCGCCACAACTTGGTTAGGGCCACGATCGAGCCCCTCCTCAGAATAGTACTAGTTCAGCTGCTCCTCACACAAATCCATCCCTCCCTCAGACTTCTATGGGTTACCAAGCCTCCATCCCGGTGTCATCCGAACCACCAGGACCGCAGTACCCCCCGGGTTATACACCCTCGCCTCAGCCAGCCATGCAATTCAACGATCGGGGACGGCTGAGCGCATCTAAGCCTACTTATGGGCCCCATTCTGGAAATCCAAGTTATCCGGCTACATCGGGGCTACCTCCACCTACTTTGCCAGTTGAAAATCAACAGCAGGCCGCAAGGTTCTATCCCTTCGCCCAGGCTCCTGCTCATGCTCCCCCGGGCAATTTGGGCCAAGGACAGGTTTTCACCTACGTCCCCGGATCGGCCGTTCCCTCCACCAGTCTGCCGCCAGTGGTAGCTCCTCTCTCTAACTCAGCCACTAGCTTGAATGCCATGGTTCCGCCACAAGACCCTCATCTGGCCTGGTTCATGGAACAACACAAGGAAATGAAAGCGCAGATCGCCGAATTGACCGCTAAGAAATCCGCCTTCCGGCCTACGGACCCGGACTCCATTGTTCCTCTGCCCCACAAATTCGTGATGCCTAACTTGGACCTCTTTGATGGTACTGCATGCCCGAAAACCCATTTGGACACATATACCTTGGCGATGAAGGCCAAAGGGTGCACCAATCAGCAGCTAGCTGACTATTTCAGTCTATCTTTGAAGTCCAGTGCCTTAAAGTGGTTCTTCCGTTTGAAACCCGAAGCCAGGGCTACATGGGACCAGATTACCAATGCCTTCACAGAAAAATACAAGGCCAACTTGGAATGGGAAACAAATAGAGTTGACCTACAAACAACGAAATGCGGCGTCCCGACGAGAATGTTGGGGACTTCTACAAGCGGTGGAATCGAAACTCGGTGAAATGGCAATCCCTCCTTCTCAAGAGGAACAACTGGATATCTTCCGGTCATGCTTGAAACCACATCGAGAGCCTCCCTCGGTCACTTCCCGTACTCAGACTTACGGGCCATGGTTAACTCCGCAGCTAAGTTTGAAAAGGCTTACAATCGGCAACCAGTGCCGCACACGCCTACGAGATATCGGGCTCCTCCTGCAAACCTTTGCCCGCTCCTGCTAAAGGCAAAGAAATGATTAACTATGCGGGACAGGAATGTAATAACACAACTTCTTTTGCTCCCAGAAAACCAGCCGAGCCCAGACCACGGGTCATGAACCTCGAAAACTTTGGAATGCCTCTGAATGACATCTTTAGGGGACTGGTGAAAGAAGGCTTGCTGCGGCCTTTGGAGAATTTCCAACCCAGAAATCCGAATGCTCCCGTGGATACCTCAAAGTATTGCGCTTTTCATCAAGCCCATGGACATCTAACAGATAACTGCTTCACTCTGAAAAAGGCAATCCATGGGCTCATAGAGCAAGGAAAGTTGGAAGGCCCCGAGGGGCCTAATACAGTCAAAAATCCTCTGCCAAGGAACCATAATCAGGTGAATATGATTGAATGCGGAGAACCTTCGCACGCCCAGGAAGATGCTGATGAAGGTCCCCAAATACCCATGGCCAACCTCGTCGAGGATCCTGAGTTCGGATTCCCCCTCAGCCTTGAGGATATCGAACGAATCAACCCACCTTGGTATCATGTCAGAGATTTCCTGCAAAAATACGAGGCCCGCTATTTCTCGGATGAAGGGAAAACCGATACTGAAGAACTGGGGCTGTTCCGGTCAAAACATGAGAAGACCATTTACACAAGATGGTTAGAGCAGTCAAGAAAAATTGAACAAGAAAGCTTCAGACGGGCGCCTGTACTGGGGCTTATCAGCAAAGAAGCCGAAGAACATCTGGAACTAGTCCACTTCTGCAAACTGGCTATTGGAGAAGTCGAATACAATCCCGAAGGCAGTGAAACTGAAGAATCAGAGGAGGAAGAACCCTTCTACATTCTACCTGGTGTCAAATACGTGCCACCCCCTTTCACTCTTCCCCCGCAGTTTCTGGGAGGAGAAGCTGAGTCGCATCCATCACTTCCGGGAATGGGAGCATATGACAATTTCTGCGGCTGCACGCACCCATATTCCCCTAACGGGTTTGATCGGCGTTCCCTCTCCGCTGAAATCCCGGTAGTATGGGAAGATGATTCCAATGACAGCGACGACGATGATGATGACGAGAGTGAAGAGTCAACTGAGGCCCCAGATCCGGAAACAATCTGGAATAATCATGCCAGAAATGAGCCCATGGGAGCTAGGCACAATGGTTGGTTGTCAGCAAGCGACGACGAAGACACTTCGGAAGACGAATATGATACCGAGGACATGAAGGCCATGAAGTTTCCTGGATCTGAGCACGTGGATGTCTTAGAATTCAACACTGCCTACCATGCTTTGGGGAAAGGGTTTTCAGGCGTTCGATCCAGCCGATAGTCGAAGATCTGACAGAGAGAGGGAAACTAACTCCCATCCGCCCAAATGAGAAAATAACCATGGTTAGATCAAATCCACCCCAGAACAAAGTAACACTCCTTGTCAGGGTTACCCAAGAAGAGGTCACCTTCCCCGAATGTATGTCAGCTTTCAGAGAAGTCCTAGAAACTGGTATGATACCGGATGCGCCTCCCACACAGAATGCTATAATCATCTCCAACTCTAAGTATTACAGAAAGGAACCAGAATGGCTGCACTATACCGGGGATGAAATCGAAAAGCCGCCGAGCCCCGACAATAGCGACTCTTGTTGTATGATAACTATGAGCAAGGCAGACTATGGGAGCGAATCTGAGGACGCCCTAGCTATGTGGGCCATACAGGGGGCAACAACACAACCCCAGACCCAAAAGCCTGTGACTTGGGAAGCAGTCATGAGAGCCGCCCAGGAAGGAGCCAGTACAACTCAGCCCCTCACTGTTGCTAGACTCCGTCAGAACCAGTGGCCGATAGCCAAAAAGGCTCCCCCATTGACCTTAGCAGCATTGAAGAAATCCAGTCAAGAAGCAACCGATGAGGAAGTTAACCTGTTGACCCGATCCGGCCAAATCTTCCAAGGGAATCCTAAAACAGATAAGAAGGCTACAGATCAAGCACCCGAGGAGAACCGCCGCCCTTATGCTAAGACAGCCGAAACTTCAGACCCCGAAAAGGAGGACCCCGTGCTCACCCAGTTGAAGCAAACACAAGCCAACATCTCTCTGTGGTCCCTGCTCACCTCATCCTATCCCCACAAGCTAAAGCTGGAAGAAAGCTTAGCCCGCACCTTGGTCCCTATCGATGCTACTCCCGATGACGTGGTACAGCTGATTGGAAACATCCATTACGGGAACATAATCACTTTCACAGATCTCGACCTCCCTCAATTTGGGGCTGATCATAACGAGCCTCTCTTCATCACAGTCCAATTGGATGAACGACGCCTCCCTCGGGTCCTGGTTGATAACGGGTCCGGAATGAACATTCTCCCGGCAAAGATCATGAGCACCTTGATATCAAGACTACAGACTTGAAGCCTTCCTCCCTCACAGTCAAAGCTTACGACTCGACATCTCGAGCAGTCCTTGGAGTTGCTACCTTGGACCTCTGGTTTGGACAGAAATTGATACCTGTGGAATTCCAGGTTATCGACATCCCGATCACTTTTAATGCTTTATTGGGAAGACCTTGGCTGCACCAGGTCAAGGGGGTCGCCTCAAGCCTCCACCAGTGTGTGAAATTCGTCTCGAATGGGGACCTGACGACCATTTACGGGGATTTAGTCACCTTGGAGGGCACGGACACAGGTGGAATACCTATTCTGGAAATCAAACATGACGAGGAAGGTCTCATGCTAACCGGCTTCACGGTCGAGCCTCCAAAGGCCCAAGTTTGCAACATAGATCTGACAATCACCCGGGATAAAATCCCACCGGTCTTGAAAATGATGAGAAAGATGAGCTATCTACCTGGCCTCGATGCAGGAAACACCAACAAGGAACTCACAAACTCATCGAGGTGAAAGGACAGAAAACTCGCCACGGCACAGGATATGAGGCCTCCTCGGTGGACACTTTGCAAAAGGAAAAAGATTTGAAGGCCGCCACGAAGGGTCCCGGTCGACGACCCTAAATCTCTCCCCTTCAGTCCTAATTTGGCTGACTACTTTGTAAAGGGTCCCACACAACCGGGTAACATCACAGAACCCACTCCTATAGAAGAATGGCTAAAGCTACAGGATAGCCTCAACAAGTTCAGGGGAGCCAAAGCTAACCCGGTCCGCAGAATGTTCCTGGACCTACCCAAGATACACGGGGCTACCACTACCATGAGAAGTGAGTACACCTTCAAAGGTGTGCCAAGCCTAGTGGAACAGTTCGAGAAACTCACAACCACAATTCCTACTGCCCAGGAAGGTCCGAAGCCTGAGTTTGAATTGAACGTGCCGAAAGCCAAAGCCACAGAAGTCTTTTCAGATGATTGGGATGGTCCGATTATGCAACAGTTATTCGGGGAAGAGATCCAGGTGCCAGACCTGATTGATTTCAGCTCAGTCAAAGAAATGGTAGCGACAATCGAGGAACGAGACAGCCCCCGATTCATGAGATCACTGACAGCAATGCCGCTAAAGAATTGGGAAACTCTCTCAGGACCGTCCGCGACCAAGGGAGAAATGATCACCAAGCCTGGATTGGTCCCCCGTCCATTTGTGTCAGTCTAGGAAAAGTCCCCAGAGTCTCTCATGGTTAAGATCGAGTCTCTAGAGTCGTCCGACGGCCCTACGCCTGAAGACTACGAGTCTGTAGCAAATGCTGTATTCCTTTTCGTTCCTAATGAAATGACGAACCTTTCTGAGTATCCCTCGATTGCCACTTTAACTAATGCTGAATTAATTAATAAAAAAACATTTAATAATAATTCATTAGATAAAGAAGCAGACACATTACACAAAAAAAATCAAACAAAAAAAAATCTTTAAGCAGGTTGTCCGGAAAAAGGAAAATCGAGCCCAAGCTGCCGAAGAGATTTTGACGAGTGTGAATCTGTGAACGGCGAAAGAGCCTAAAGAGACGCAGATCGGTAGCTTCTCCGAAGGAACTGAAAAGAAAATCCTACAAAGTCCTCAATTCAAGGAAAGTAGCCCTCTTCATCAAAGAAAACATCATATGCAGATACGGGTTGCCAGCCGAGATCATCTCAGATAATGGATCCCACTTCGAAGGGGAATGTGAAAGGCTGCTGGCAGAATTCCGAATAACCCGTCACAAGTCATCTCCCTACAGGCCCCAAACCAACGGAGCCGTCGAAGCAGCAAACAAGACGCTAGAAAACATCATCCGAAAAATGGCTGTCCGAGGCAGAGATTGGCCCGAGAAGCTACACCTGGCACTCTGGGGCTACAGAACATCAGTCAGAACGGCAACTGGGGAAACACCGTTTGCTCTCACCTACGGAATGGAAGCCGTGCTCCCAATCGAGCTAGAAATCCCCTCACTCCGTGTGCTGTTGGAAAGCCAGATCAACGAGGTCGAATGGCTCCAAAGTCGCCATGATGAATTGGCCCTACTAGATGAGCGACGATTGAAAGCAATGGAACACATCCGAGCCTACCAAGGGAGAATGGCCAGAGCCTTCGACAAGAAAGTAAAGCATCGGGAGATCCGAGAAGGTGATCTCGTTTTGAAAGAAAAGCCCCCGGTCCGTGTCAACCCGCTTGGCAAATGGGAGCCTGTCTGGGTCGGGCCATACGTCGTCCAAAAGATCTTCTCCGGAGGAGCCATGCAACTTGCAGACCTCGACGGAAATCCCTTTGTACGCCCAGTGAATGGTGACAAGCTGCGCAGATACTACGCGTAAAAACACTGAGTCAAAAAAGAAGAAAGAAAAAAAAAAGAAGAGTGCTAAAAGAGTAATACCCAACTAGGTTGAAAACCCGAAAAGGGAGGCCTAGGTAAAAAACAGGGTAGCACCAAAAAAAAACAACAAAAAAAAACAACAACAAAAAAAAAACAAAAAAAATCGACCAGGTTGAACTACGAAGACCTGAGCTCCTCAAAATGAGGGGAACGTAGGCAGCCGGAAACGGTTCGGTCTAAAACACAAATAAAAGTCATACTCTGACATCAATACAATTGATCAAACCATGAAAGCGTCTCGAAAAACTCTGAAGCAATTCAAATATTCATTACAAGTTAAAAACTTTTTGATGAGTCTAAGCCCGATTCATTCCTACAACTGGCAACCTGCTAAAAGAAATTAAGATACATAATGTGTCTGCCATGACAAGAAAGGGATACTCGGAAACCTCAAGGTCACTCCAAGCCACTCGTACTGGCCTCTCCCCTCTTCTTCCCCCTTCGAGTCTTCTTCTTCTGAACAGGAAAAATGTCGGTCTTCCTCCTACCAAGCTCTGGTATAGGAACAGGATCTATCAGACCAGTCTCTGTCAGGGCCTTGGTAGCCCTAGCGTCATCTCTCATCTCCTGTAGCCTAGCTGGTAGCATAGGAGTCCTCCTCTCTTGTCTCTTGACATAAGCCTCATAGTCGGTCACAGCGTCTCCGCTCCTGTCATGAGGGTTGGCCCTCGCCTCGGCCCTCCTCCTCTCGAAAACTGTCAGGTCCTCCGCACCCACAATGGCCTCACGCCGTCTCAAAATAGCCATCTGAGTCTCTCCCAAATGCCTCTCGTACCAATCCAGGTACCAAGTGGTCAGGAACACCGGTCTCGGACGCCTGAGGATAACCCGAGGAGGAAAGACGTCATACCTCCATGCTCGGGAAAGAAAGGAAAACACCGAAGGATCATCCATAGAAACAGGAGCCACCACCCTGGTGGCTATATCATCAAAGTCCTCCAAAGGAACCTGCTCCAAGCCGAACTGTCTCGTAACCAAGGACGGAATATAGAAGCCGGACTGAGAAAGCCCGAAAGCATGACCACATGAGACCCGTCCTGAAGCACTCTGCGAGTCTCCACCCGCAAACAAGGCACTGACCATCTGATATCTTCTGTCTGGCGACCAGCCATCCAACGCTCCCATGAGCCCTGATCATCAAAATCTACAGCAACCCCTCTCCTGGCGAATGTCCAAGGCTTGATCATATCAGGAGTTTCCCGAAGAATCCCCAAGCGCTCCATCAGCCACAGAGTCAAGAGGAATGGGTTGCCCCCGTGCATATACCGCCTCCCGGTAGCCAGCCTATCGAGAGCATGGAAAGTCTCCCCCAAGATCAAAGGTACAACATCTCTGCCCAAGCGACAATGAACGACTACATCCAGCAGAGACCGATGACAGATCCCAAAAGAATAGACCATGAACAAGGTCCCAAACATGCAAAGTGCAAAGGCATCCCAATAGGCATCGTCAAGCAAGCCTAAGCCCCTAAACCTATCAGGGAGACCGGAAATATCAAAATGATCGGGACCACAGATCATACCTTACGCTTCCTCCGGGGAAAGATGAAGGAGGTTGCACAATCTGTCAACGAAAGAAGCCCCTCCAGGCAAAGGAACCGCTATCTCCTCCACCTTCGGGCCACCAAGCAAAGCCCGAAATTCTTCCACGGTCGGAACAACCTCATTGTAAGAAAGGCAAAATACATGCCTTCTAGTGTCCCAGAACGAGGAAGAAGCTCTCAAAAGCTCATAATCCGGAACCAATTCCTTGAGGGACCATAAGCACTTCACCTTGTACCTTTCTTCAAAGAATGACCTCCTCTCATGCATAATCTCCCGAGACCACTCTTTAAACTTGGTGAAGAATTGCATTTGAGAATTTTGGGATAATTTGGGTGGATTTCTCATACTCACAATTCTCTCCATGGTTTTTCTCTCCTTCTCCCCGAAAATAGCTGTTTGAACTGGTGGTTGAAGAAGGTATTTGAATTTGAAATAAAGTGAGACCAGATCTGAAGCAAAATTAAAGAACAGTGTCAGATTCCTGTCCTATCCGCGCGGATGAGTTTGTCAAAAAAAAAAATCTTTACAACAGTCCAAACTGCTACACCAAAGGAATATTTTGTCCCAGCCAAAGCCTGTCCAAACCAGTTCATACACCAAACATCTACACCCTTACCAAAAAAAAAAACCAAGGCTCATGCAACATTGCATTCATAAAAAATAAAATCCTAAACTATTACATTCTAAAAATAAAAGGAGTGTGCAAAAAAAAAAAATCAAATAAAAAAAAAAGGGGTAGGTAACAATAATCCTAAATTATTACATCCAAAAAAAAGAAAAAAAATGTGCATAAAAAAAAATAAGCTGTATCTGTACAAATCTCAAATCTCAGAAATCAACCCAATCTCAAGTAATCAATCGGAGTCCCCAGCGGTCGACGTCTGCCCCCGGTCCCTCTTGCGACTCGGGCCCGCCTCATCAGGAGCCCTGAAGATCTCGGGCTCAGAATCGTCCTCGTCTCCAGAAAGAGGCTCGTCTGGACCAACTGGCATGCCTCGATAAGGCAAACCAAGATCCTCGAAGAAGTCGAATCCGAAAGTGAAGGCATCGGACTCCTGGACGTACGAAGACGACCCACCATGCTGCCAAACGTGTCCCTGCCCATGTGGATCCCCGAGAATGACATGATCTGAAGGCAGCACCGCGCGGGGATCTAGGAGAGGAGAAAGAGGAGTCTCGGAAGAAGTCTCTGAAGGAATAGGGGAAGCCTCCCGCCTGACAGGCGCCGGCCGTGGTCGCCTCGCTCTAGCCTGAGGAGCCCCGCAAGCAACCATCCTTCTGATAAATCTCTTAGCCCCGATCACTTGCTTCGTCAGCTTCTCGACGACCACCTCCGAAAACTGCACAGAAGCGAAAGCGTCAAAAAAGGAAGTGATGCTAAAAATGATGAAGCAAAAGGAAGAAAGAAGAAGCAAAAGCATAAAAAGACATACCTTCATACCCGGACGAGGCCGGAAAGCTCGTGGAAGCCGCTCGGGCTGAGGGATCTCCACCCTCAATCTAATCCCATCTTGGACGTACGAGAAGTTCGTCCGAGGGTACCGCGGGATCCCTAACCCCTCTCTATCAAGGACCTGGGGCATCCTCAGCCTCCTCAAGATGAATGCCGAATACTGCTCAATCGCTACGAAATCCGAGAAGTGCTGGCCGGCTCGGTAATCATCCCAGGTCACAGATCTATCACTCGGGTGCATCATATCGGCAGGAGGCTCCATCGGTGTCAACAAAGGCGAGTTCATGCCATGCTGGCGCGTCACCCTCTCTCCCAGGTAATAGACATCGCAGGTCAGACCTCTCAGAATCCTCCGCTGCATGGTCCAAATCTCAGCGCCCTTCAGCTGCGCCACCTCAAAACGATCCCAGGGGTAGAATATCATCCTCTCATCCGTCTCAGCCTCCGTCAAAGGAAGGCAATCCGCGTATCTGAGAGTCGTACACCCCTGGAACTTATCTTCTCCCGGGCATGCTTGGACCAAGAGCGCATGGCCGGATATGCCCCAACGTACGCCGCAGGCTGCCGCCACATCGTGACGTGAAAGAACTCCAATGCCCATACCTGCGAAAGGTAAAGATCAAATCAATCCAGTGCAAAAAAAAAGTGTGTGAAAGCAAAAAGGAAGCTTATACCTCCAGGGCAAACTCAAAGCAGTATAAGGAGCTCATAGCCTTCCGGCTGTATCTATCAAGAGCAAAGTAAAGCTCTGCCAGCCCGGCTTCTCCCCAAGAGACATCTCCAGCCATCTCCATGTCCTCCAAGGACCTCAGCAGGGCAAAGACTGCCGTCCCCTCAGCATGTCCAAAAAGAGTGCTCGAAAAAGCAAACCACAAGAAGGCCCTAGCAATCTGCTCAGCGCCTATCCTCTCCTCCCCAGCCTCGTAGCTCCCAATGGTCTCCACAATCTTCCCGTAGATCACGGCATACTCGATCCCCATCCCCTTTTTGGGAATAGGGGAAAATCCAAGAAGAGCCTGCAGGTCCACGTCGCTGTAGCCGTCCCGCCACTCAATGATGCGTCCGTTAAAGGACAGACCCGTGATCGCAGCATAGTCAGAAGGCGTAACCGTAGCCTCGCCCCAGAAGAAGTGAAATGTGTGGGTCGCGTCCCACCAATGCTGCGCCAAAGCAAACATCAAGCCCTTGCTCTTAGGAAACTTGACCAATCCCCTCAAGCACTCAATGAACTCCCAAAGCCCGGTCTCAACAACAATCGTCTCGGACTCGGCCAAAGCTCCTCGGCCCGCATTCGGAAGCCGGTCCCACAAGTCAACTACAGACTCCACCGATCCTCGAGTCTTCATCTTGTTCAGCTGCTCCGTAACGTAGTTGTTTCCACCCTGCAATAAAAAAAAGAGAGACAATGTCAAAAAAAAAATTTGCATTTGCATTTGCACAAAAAAAAAGAAAGCATATACATGCATCATGCAACACAAAGTTTTGAAGAAAATTCGGCAGCATAACGGCATGCAATGAACCTAGCCCCATTTTTCTCTCACAAAAAAGACAGTTTTCAGCAAATCCCAATCAACATTCATACAAAGAGTCAACGGAAGTAAAAACTCCGTCCCATTTTCAAAAAAAAAAATGCATACATGCATATCACTCATCATCAAAAAAAAAAAGAGTTCTACATGCATTCCTACGAAAGTAAAAACTCCGTCCCATTTTCATAAAATAACATGCATTCAATCAACGGGAGGAAAAATCCGTCCCACTTTTCAAAAAAAAAAAATCAAATCTTAGACATACATACATTCATATCATCATCATCTCATTCTTTTCAAACAAAATGCATGCATTGCATCATTCTTCAAATCACAATTCTCGAATTTTCGAAAAAAAAAATATATGGTGAAAATGCCAATTCCTTTCCCAAGCAAAATGCACATTTTGGGATACCCACAAATTCATTGCAACATGCATCTCATCAAAATCAATATTCAAATTTCAAAAAAAAAATCATCATTTTCGAATTTTAACATGCTATTTTCGGATACAAAAAAAATGTGGTGAAAATGCCAATTCTTTTCCCAAGCAAAATGCACATTTTGAGTTACCCATAAACTCATTACAACATGCAAAGCATCAAAATCAAAATCCAAGGCCATGAGCATTGCACATTTTCGAAAAAAAGAAGGGGAAAATCACCCGAAAATCAATTTCAAGCAAAAAATCGACAAATGGATCAAAAGAATTCGAAGTATACCGTTCGAACACTCGGATCGGTGGCCCAATGTTGCCAAGCATAGGGGTATGGCTCCTCCGCAATCGATTGCGAAAGAGTATAGTGCCTCCTCATTCGGACGAGCTCCAATCATCTCTCCGCTACCGGGCCACGTCCTTGGCCTTGAAAAGCACCTTCCCCGTGTTCCATTGCTTGAAAATCGAAGAAAAACGGAAGAATTTTGAAGCTCCGTGGGCAACAATGGCGGTTTCTCTCGATTTCTCTCTCTCTGCTCTCGAAAATTCAAAAAAGGGACTGAAGGAGAAGAAAGGGCGTTGGCCCTCATTAATACCCTCTGACTCTCAACCCTCTCCGCGCGGACAGGATTGTAAGGGTCAAAATGACCCTTTTGCCCTTTAAAAATCCGGGACTCTGCAGTTTAGTCCCAAACTTGACAAAGTTAACCAAAGTTAACCAAAGTCAACCCCCTTTCAAGAAAATCCTCTCCGGCAGTAAAACGTAAGTCCGATCTCCCCGAGAAAGATAACGGGATCCCGTATCTTTCATCAAAATCATTCCACGGCAGTCAAACGTAAGTCCGATCTCCCCGAGAAAGATAACGGGATCCCGTCTCTTTCATCAAAATCATCACCGGCAGTCAAACGTAATTCCGATCTTCCCGAGAAAGATAACGAGATCCCGTGTCTTTCATCAAAATTATTCCACGACAGTCAAACGTAAGACCGATTTCCCCGAGAAAGATAACGGAATCCCGTATCTTACATCAAAATTATCCCCCGGCAGTCAAACGTAAGTCCGATCTTCCCGAGAAAGATAACGAAATCCCGTGTCTTTCATCAAAATTATTCCCCGGCAGTAAAACGTAAGTCCGATCTTCCCGAGAAAGATAACGAGATCCCGTATCTTTCATCAAAATCATCACCGGCAGTAAAACGTAAGTTCGATCTTCCCGAGAAAGATAACGAGATCCCGTATCTTTCATCAAAATCATTCAACGGCAGTCAAACGTAAGACCGATTTCCCCGAGAAAGATAACGGAATCCCGTATCTTCCATCAAAATTATCCCACGACAGTAAAACGTAAGTCCGATCTTCCCGAGAAAGATAACGAGATCCCGTATCTTTCATCAAAATCATTCAACGGCAGTAAAACGTAAGTCCGATCTTCCCGAGAAAGATAACGAGATCCCGTATCTTTCATCAAAATCATTCAACGGCAGTCAAACGTAAGACCGATTTCCCCGAGAAAGATAACGGAATCCCGTATCTTCCATCAAAATTATCCCACGGCAGTCAAACGTAAGACCGATTTCCCTGAGAAAGATAACGGAATCCCGTTTCTTTCATCAAAATCATTCCCCGGCAGTAAAACGTAAGGCCGATTTCCCCGACGAATACGTCTGATTTTCCCCAGCAAAGGCTAACAAAATCCCCAGAAAGGTTAACGGAATCCCAAAAGCCAACGAAATCTCGAGTAGATCTCGAACTACGAAAGGGCTTGATTCCCACTAGGGATACGTAGGTAGCCTATCATTAGGTCCAGCCCCCCGACCAAAACAGTCACCCTCTCCTTCGGCAGCAGACGAAGTCCACCGAAAGGCCTTTTCAAATTAAGGTTCGAGGCACCTAAAAAGCCATCATCATCCAGGTCCGAGGCACCTAAAACGCCATTATCAAGGTCCGAGGCACCTAAAACGCCATCTTCAAGGTTCGAGGCACCTAAAACGCCATCATCTCCAGGGTCAAAGGCCCGAACTACGACTGACTTGATTCCTCTTAAGGATACGTAGGTAGCCTATCATTAGGTCCAGCCACTCGACCAGCACGATCATCCTTCGGCTGCAGACGTAAGACCGATCCTTTCAAAATGAAGTCCACTAGAGGACCAACTATCCCAGACCATCAAAGGAAATCATCACCATTAAGGTTCGAGGCACCTAAAACGCCATCTCCAAGGTCCGAGGCACCGAAGACGCCATCATCAAGGTTCGAGGCACCTAAGACGCTATCACACACAACACTAGGAAAGGAATAAATCGCAATCATCCCCTGCAGAACGGATAGCCATCAGACCGAAAATGGTCATTCCTATCCCCAGCAGAGCGGATAGCCATCAGACCGAAAGGGGTCATTCCTATCCCCAGCAGAGCGGATAGCCCTCCGACCGAAAATGGTCATCTCTTATCCCCAGCAGAGTTTCTCTCCAGCAACCGACTGCAGAACTCGCTCATCAGGTCCGAGGCACCTAAAATGCCATCATCTCCAGGTTGACGCCTCAAAATAGTCATTCCAGGGTCAAAGACCCGAACTACGGCCGGCTTGATTCCTCTTAAGGATACGTAGGTAGCCTATTAAATAGGTTCAGCCACTCGATCACTTGATCATCCTGCCAAATATGGAGCCTTACTCTTATCGACGACCCCGCTTCCTTCGAAAGCGCCGTCGTCGAGGGGCTACTGTAAGTGCTCCAATTTGAGCTTGTTAGAATTTTCGTTAGAAAATTAACAAAAGTTATAACATTCCTAACAATTCCTAACATTCCTAAGATTTCTAACAAAGCAAGGGCAAAGTGGCCATTGTTATTTAAGGATAAACCAAGGAAAGGAATCAAAAAAGCAAAAGAAATAAGAAAAACCAAAAATAGAAATGGCTGGAACAAAAACTGGCTGTTTAATTTGAATTTTCAAAAGATTATTCCTTGTGTCCAAAGCCTGAAGCAGCATTTAATGAACAGTGCACGCTGCACTTCCTATCCGCGCGGACATGTATGTAAAATTCAGAGGGCTATAAATTGAGCCCTCCAGTCTCAGAAATAAAAGAGAACAACAACACAACTCACAGCATTTGGCGAAAATACTTGAGAAAACAGTGAGAATTCTCTAGAATTGTCACCTTTTTCTCTTGAATCTTCCCAACTTTCACTCACTAAAATCAAATCCACTCACTCTCAAGTTCAAACACAAACACAAAAACACAAGGAAGATAGGTATAACCTCCCTCTCCTTACCCTAAATTCTCTCATCCATGCATGCATTTTCAAACTACAAAATGTAGTTTGTTCATTTTCTTGCCCTAGATCCAAGAGGATCACCATGGAAGTTCATCTCCATGGATGATCCTCTACAAGGATCAAAATTTTCTTCAATGTGTTCTTACTTACTTGCAAATGCATTTTCAAAACCCTAAAAACTATTTTCAAGCACCAAATCTTGATTTCAAAGGATAAAATTCCCCTTCCCAAGCAAATGAAGTGCTTAGTCCTAATGTACCCCAAGGATGGTTTGGTATAGTTGATTCACCACTAAAATGTCAAGTGATCACTAACCAAAACCTAGGGAAATGGGGACAAGCATGGATGCAAAAACCCCCCTTAAAATCATATTTTCTTTCTTGAGAAGTTGCTGTCCAGTAGCAATTTTCCAAGACCCCAGTCCATTGTCTTAATTTTTGGACACAGATAAACTTGGAATTTGGTGTTGACTACAAAACACTTTTTTTAGCCAACATCCAGAGATTTCCAGACATATTTTTATTTTATTTTTTGCGTGAGTAAAACTCCCTTTTCCCAATTTTCTTTTGAAGGTCAGATCACCAGTCTCTGGGAGTCCAGATCTCATGTCTGAGATTTCCAGAAGGTTTTGAGTCCCCAAATCTTCTCCAAAATGAAAAATTCTTTCATATAAATCTTATTTGAGGTGTCTGGAATAACTTTCATTCTCTGAGTTTTCTCAGATTATGAAGTTTTAAAGCCCTTAAATCTATTTCAAAATCAAGAGTCCACTGCCTTTTTCATTCTGGCAGAAGTGCTCTTCAACTTCCAAAAATCTTTTGAGCACCAAAACTCTACCAAAAAATCACACCAAAAATCATGGGATCTGAACAAAGTCTAATAAATAATTCCCGATTTCTACTTTTCTGAATTTCAACTTATTTTGGCCATAACACACACACACACACACACAAATGATTTTCAGCTTGGAAGACTCGTTTTACGAGGCATTCCGGGTGTACACTAACGTCCTTTCCGGCGTGTAACATGACCTCCGAACCCAAATCTCTAATCTCGGGCATTTTTCAAAGTTTTGGCCCTTAAAACAAAAATGGCGTGGCGACTCCGTTTTCCGATTTTATTTGGTTTTCAAAGAAACGAAAAATCGAATTTTTCCCGCGAATGGCAACATCATCACATTGGCAGGGTTCAATCTCATGGATTGCTTTCTGAGTCTGTTGAAGAACTTTCTCAAATCTGTCATATGCTGCATGTTTGATCCTCTGGAGTGGATGATCATGTCGTCAACATACACTTCGATTTTTTTGTGAATCATGTCATGGAAGAGGGCTGTCGCAGCCCGCTGATAAGTATCCCCATCGTTCTTTAAACCGAATGGCATGACCGTGTAACAGTATGTCCCCCACGGAGTGGTGAAAGCAGTCTTGGCTTGATCTTCCTCGGACATCTTGATCTGATTGTATCCAGCGAACCATCCACGAAGGATTTCACTTCAAAATTTGTCGTGGTGTCGACCAGCATGTCGATGTTGGGCAGTGGGAAATCATCTTTAGGACTGGCTTTGTTGAGATCTCGGAAATCCACATAGCTTCTGACCTTTCCATTGGCCTTGGTGACCGTCACAATGTTGGAGAGGCAGGTTGGGTACTCAATTACTCTGATGAAGCCGACGCGGAGCATCTTCTCAATCTCTTCCTTTACTTGCAGGGACCATTCTGGCTTGATCTTGGGCAATTTCTGCTTGACAGGCTTGGATTCTGAATCCAGAGGGATTTTGTGCTCCACGATTGAGGGATCGAGTCCTGGCATGTCTTGGTATGACCAGGCGAACACGTTAACATATTCTTTGAGGAGATTTATCAGGGCTTCTTTTTCTGCACCGGCGAAGAAACTGCTCACTTGTGTTTCTTTAGGCTCTTGCACTGACCCCAGGTTCACTTTAGTCATAACCTCTTCGGCAGCTTGGGCCCGATTGTCCTCTTATTCAACTACATGCTTGAGAACTTCTTTAATGTATTGTTAGTTTAGTGTTTCTGCTTCTTTATAAAGTGAGTCATTATTAATGTCTTTTAAGTTGTTTGTTAACTTATCAGTTGTTAAAGTGGCAATGAGGGGATAATCCGAAAGGTCGAACTTTTCATTTAATACGAATGGGAATACATTGTTGGCTACATTTTCATAGTCTTCCGGCGTGAGGTCGCCGGACGACTCAGAGGACTGGACTTTGACAATGACTGACTCAGACGGTGTGAGACTAGGTTTAGGGAGATGTGGGTGCAGGCTTAGTTTGTCTTCCATTTCTGTCTGGCTTGCCCTTGGTCCGGTGAAAGTCTCCCAGTTTTTCAGTGGCAGTGCTGGATGTTTGGTGAGGGTTCGGGGGTCGAGAGGTTTGGCTTCTGCTGTCCCGATCATGGCGATCATGCTGTTTTTGGAGCCCAGATCAATCAGGTTTGGCACCTCTATGACTTCTTCAAAAAGACTCTGTAGAGCGGGTCCACTGAGAGCATCTTCTATGAATTCTGGTTCCTTCTGCTTTGGAGTTACTGTCTCGAATGTGGCCTCCGAGGGTGACCCGAACAGTCTGTTTCCCATGAAGAGTGTCTCGAGCTTCTCTTCTATGTCCGGGATCCCTTTGAATGTGTACTCATGCTGAACTGCGGTGGCAATTGGTCCAGGTAGAGCAGTGATGTCAAGGAATGCTCCTCTTATCAAATTAGCTTTGAGTCCTCTGAAACGCTTGAGGTCCTGTGCCAGCTTTTCCATCCTTTCTGTAGTCTCTGTGCTTACTCTTCCTGCTTCTTTCTCATCTTTATTAGTTCCAGTTTCGGTCCCCTCAGTTCTGCTGTCGGTTCCGCTGCCGGTTTCCTCAGTTCTGCCGTCGGTTCCGCTATCGGTTCCCTCAGTTCTGCTGTTGGTTCCACTTTCGGTTCCCTCAGTTCTGCAGTTGGTTCCTTTGATGAAGTAATGGGTGAGGTCAAAACTGTAAGGTCGGAGGTTGGGTGTGCCGTTGAAGGTTCCCCTCTTGCAGGCTACTGCCTTGGTGCTGGCGAGCCTCTTGTTCTCTCTGATATCAGCTGGTGTTGGCACATAACCGAGCCCCTGGACTGTAGTGTGGTCCTTGACTTCGATGACTTGGTGTTGGCCTTGTAACCTCTTGCCGATCCCTAGTCTCGGGATGAAGTTCATGAGTTTCATTATTTTCATGGCGGGAAGGATTTTGTCCCAGAACAGTGGAAGGTCCACGCTGCATATTTGGATCTTGGAAGTCTCCAAGGTGAATCCAGTTAATGCCATATCGTCATCATGCTTGATCTCTAACCCTGGAATGCCGTTGGTGCTGGTCCCCTCGGTGATGACACTGTCGCCATAGACTGTTGTGAGCTCTTTGCCTTGCATGAACTTGATACATTGGTGAAGGGTGAATGCCACGCCGTTCATTTGATGTAGCCAGGGCCGTCCCAGGATAGCTTTGAAAGTGATGGGAATGTCCAATACTTGGAATTCGGTGGGGATCATCCGCTTGCCGAACCAGATGTTTAGAGTAGCAACCCCGAGAACTGTGCGGGAAGTAGAGTCATAGACCTTGACAGTGTGGACTGAAGGCTTCAGGTCTGTGGGCTTGATGTTGAGCAGGTCCATCATCTTGGGTAAGACATTCATTCTGAAACCCCCGTCTACCAATACATGGGGAAGGCGACGCTCGTCTAGCTGGACTGTGATGTAGAGCGGCTCATTGTGATCAGCCCCAAATTTTGGCAGGTCCAAATCTGTGAAGGTGATGATGTTTCCATAGCGGATGTTGCCGATCATCTGAATCACTTCCTCTGGGGTTGTGTCCACATGGACTATGGTACGGGCCAAACTTTCCTCTAGCTTGAGCTTGTGAGGGTATGAAGATGTGAGCAGGGACCACATGAATTTGACCCGATCGGGTTAGAACGTTGACGTCGGGCTTGGTCCCTTTTGAACAGGTTGCTTTGAGCTGAGCCATAGTCAGTGGAAGATTTTTCGAAGCACGGGGCCATATGTCCTCCCTCAATTCGTTGACTGTAGATGTATTCCTGGGGGCTTCGGCAGCTTTCCAGATTCTATCCCAAGACACTGGTTTAGGTGCCTCCGCAGGGAGGGAGTCTATGGTTCGCCGAAGTTGTTCGAACGTCAGTGCGCAGCAGTGGTTGTCAGGACTGAACTTCATATTGCTGACCCTCCGGGGGAGGTTAGAGAGTTCTTGGTTCAAGCGAACGGTCTCTTTGATTTCTTCACAGTATACTGCGCTTCTTTCCTTCTTGCTGAGGAGGCTCATTGCATTCTGGAGTTGGGACAGGCAGTAGTCATGGTTTGCTAATTTTCCTCCACTTTTGGCCCAAATCAGCTCTCTTGCAGTAGAGCCTTCGTCGAGCGCTAGCGCTTGCGTTTCTTCCCATGTGAGAATAGCCAGTGCTTCCTTGAACTGTATGCGGCAGTCTAGATAAACTTCCATCGGGGAGAGCTTTCTCTACTGCTTTAACCGAGTGGCGGGTATGTCGGAAGGTGAGTATACTGCTTCCCGGACATCTGCCCATGTGACTGGTTTTTGTCCCAGTTGGTCATTTCTGTAAACGAATGTGGTAGTCTGTGGAATCTCCCGGAGCAGTTGTTGGAGATGTATTTCCATCTTTTTCTTCTTTTTGAATAGACCTTCCTCTTTCAGTTGGCCTTTCAATTTGAGAATGGAGATGATCCGCTCCCATCCTCCCAGGACCCTTGGGATTCCAATTTTGTTGACTTCACGACCGGTTTGGAAGAGAATAGTTTCATCATCTTCGTCGTCGCTTTCACTGAGGACTTGCTTCTCTCGGGGAGATAAGCGCTTGTATTCCTCATGCTGTTTGGCTAGGTATTCCTTGTGCTGTGCCATTCCATCTCCCAGGTCGTTAGGACCGTTGACCGTCCTCCCTTGCCAGAGGGGGTTTGATGAGAAGCGATGGTAGTCCAGGAAGTCGCCGTGGGCAAAACCTTTGAGGTCGAACTGGTCTAGAGTGGCCTCTAGCTTGCTGTCTGAAACTGCTTGTGACGCTTTAAGGGCTCGGTCCCTGTGAGTCTTCTGAGCTTTATTTTCGTCCTAGAGGTGATTTTCTTGTGTAGCTAGTTCAAGGAGGGCTTTCCTTGCGAGAGCTAAACAGTCTCCGTAGGTGCGCGCTGTCTGACTGGTGTCTAGAACTGTAATCACATCCAAATCTCCGAATGGCGGAAACACTTGGATTATATTGATGAAGGAAGTCGTGCTGGGACATTCCATGCGGCCTTCCTTGATCTCGGTCACCAAGAAGTTTACCCATATCTGCTTGATTAAACCAACGGGGGTATTGAACTCTACGAGGTTGATGGTCTCATGATCTCGTTCGAGATCCAAGTCTATCAGAGCAAGCATATTACTGGCGGGATGTCTGAATCTGTGGCCATGATGGCTGGGAGCAGGGTCGAATTTGAGCATATTGATGCTGAGGTGATCATTCCTTTCTTCGGAAGCTTGATCTGTCTCTCTAGGAGGACTTTTGCAGATGTTCTCAGGGTGGCTGCTGGAGGCATTCCCGAGGCTGTTCTGACTTGTAGCAAGGTGAGGAGTTCTGTCTCCTTTGCCCGTGCCTTCGCCCTTGACGGTGCTCTTGGCTGTAAGTTTGACCGACGGCACGGGCCGGTTGCCACTGGGGCTGATAACTGGAAGTGATGACGAGCCTTGAGCTCTCTTGGCCAGGGCCTCGTTTACCATGATCAGGCAATCGTCGAGGGTAACTTTGGCATTGCAGAATCTGACAATAAGGATCGGATCCTTGGCATCGTCTGGATATCTAGAGAAAATGATGTTGACGAAGTCATCGTCGGTTACTTGATCAGAAGGGTTCTTTGTCGTGTCAACCAGTTGTTTCCACTCGCCGGATAACTGCCTGTATTGGACATTGAGTTTGACAATTTCCATGGTATTGGAGCCCTCATCGTAGGTGACTTCGTCGAAACTGGTGCCATCCTCAAAACTGAGCATGTGTATGTAAGGGTCCTCTTGCGGATCTGCCGCATCTTCCACTCCGGAGAGTCCTGATTCGTCCCCGTCCGATGGCTCAACCCAGATCAAAGGACGTCTCGCTCCCTGTCGCGAGGTTGGTGCTGCTAGAAATACCTCGTGCCCTTCGTTTGAGAAAAGGGGTTCGATGGGCAATTCTGCGTGTAAGACATCCCAGATGATAGGCATACATTTATCACGAGTGTGCCGGTGCTTGTTGACCTTTATCGTGAAGATTTCTTCACCTGGCGGGGCCAGAGAGTTTGCTCGAAGGATGCTGACAAATCTTCGATCGGAGATAAGGGGTTTGTGTGCCCGTATCATTGCGATGCTCAGGGTTTCTTTCCAGTGTGCATCCAAGTTTCGGAAACGGCAGTTGAACTTGATAAACCTGACTGCTTCGGGATCTTCCTACTCGAGGACGTTGACATAGTTAGCACCTCCGGACTCTGAGGGATTCTGAGGAGATTTTCCCCGGTTGTCCTTTGGTCGGCTTGCATGAGGGAGACGGTGTTGAGCCGGATAGTGATGTACAAAGCTTCGTTGTGCCCCGAGGCCCCTTTTAGTAGGTCTTCATCACAGAAGGTGAGCATGCTGCCATACAGTTTGGAATCGTAGATCTGATCTCTTTTCGGAGAGGGAGAATCATCGAGCCATCCATTTCCTGTCTTTCTCTTGAGAGGCAAAGCTTTTGGTGGTGCCTCGGGATTGTGTCGAGGTAGCTTGTGGCGGTGGCCGCCCTTGGTCAGCACATTGATTGAGTGCATGTGCCAAGTTGACTTTGACTTTCCTTTGCCGACCCGTGCTCTGAAGTTGGGCAGGTTTAATCTTGGCTGATCCTGCGGGGGATTAGGCTTCTGGTTGGCAGTAAGGTTGCCAAGGTTTGAGGTATTTCGGTGTCCTGAGGCCTGCGCTTTAGAGTCAGCAGGATGTTTTGGCTTTCCCAGCCCTGTCTGCTTTGAAGCTGTGTTGCTAGAGGGAAGGGAGGACTTGCTGGATTAGAGCACGTAGTAATCAAACTTCCCGGATGGCTCTCCGAGTGTTCCCATGCTGGTGTCTCCGGCTTCATACCTTTCTTTCAGTTTCTGCTGAGAAGACTGTTTCTTCTGCTTTCTGGGAGAATCGCCCCTGATCAGGTCTTGGAACTCGTACTGAAGGCATTCGGAGCAGTCACAAACATCGTAACAGATGTGAACGTTTGATGAAGACCTGGCTGGAAGAGGCGGAGAGACTGGCTCTCCGGCAATCTTCTTTGGTACCTACTCGATGGAGTTTATATTGTTGTTATTCGAAAAAGGGTTTTCGAATGTATTAGGTCCACGGGGACGCTCCAACTTTCCCTCCTCTATCAGATTCTGGATCTCATACCGTAACCCCAGGCAGTTGTCAGTTGTGTGCACGTGGTATTGGTGGAAGGCCCAGTATTTGCTTTTGTCGGCATTGACTACGGGATTCCTGGGTTTGTAGTTTTCAACGGGCTTGAGGAGGCCTTCTTTGATCAACCCTTCCAGCATCTTACTCAGAGGCATATCCAGCTTGTCGAAGCGTACGGAAGGCTGCTTCGTGGGGGAGTTGTTGCTTTGCAGGGCCGGGTTTCTGCTTGGTATTGACCACGATGGATGTCGTTGACAAAAGTATCCTTCCCTTTCTTAGGGGCCGGTGCGGGATTGAATATAGGCTGGCGATGCAGTATGCATGCGGGTACATGCGCGCACTTTTCCTTGTGATCCTTTTCGAATTGTGAGCTGGCATTGAACATGGCTCAGAGATCTGGGAAGAAGTGATGGCTGATGAGCGTTCTGATGGACGACCTCAAGCAAGACTTGAAGATCCGCATCTGTTCGTCTTTGGAGAGTGGCTCCATGATTTCGGAGAGCTTCCAGCTCCACCTTTTGTAGAATTCTCCAACGCTTTCGTCTTTTTTCTGCTCGGTGGTGAATAAGTCCTCACGACTTGTTTCCCACTCCAGGTTGGATCTGTACCGCTCTAGGAAGATATTGCTGATCTGATCCCAGGTATGGCGATCTGCAGACTTGACCCTTAGGAACCACCGTAACGCAGAACTCTTGAGAGTATGTTGGAAATGATCGGCCATTTTCTGGAGAGTTGCTCCTTTTTCTCTCATACCGAGAACATAGGTGTCAACATGCGTCTGTCGACATTCGGTTTCGTCGAATTGGTCCATTTCTGGCATTCTGAACTTGGCAGGGAGAGTTGTGACCATTCCCGGATCTGTGGATTTGAGCGTTTCTTGCTTTGAGCTGCCTATGCTAGCTTTCAGGTCTTTCATTTGTTCGACCATCCAGGCCAAGGCAGGGTCCAGTGGTGGACTTTGAGGCTCGGTGCCGGGTGCTGCCATTTGAGCGGCAGTAATTGGAGGTGGGAGGCTTGATATATGTGGATATATGGGGGCCTTTTCTGGACTATATCGGGGTTTATCCCTGGTGTTTCGAGGTTCGTGTATAGGCAATGGGTTGAACCCGGGAGGGTATTGGAGGATATTGATATCTGTTTGAGATGGTCCAGCGGTGCGCTGGTTGTACTGAGTGATGGGAGTAGTACTGGCTTGGCCGTATATGATGGGAGTGCCTTGAGAGGTGGAAACATGGAGCCTCCGTCGGCTGTTTCCTTGGTTCGAAGGAATCCCATAACTTGGTGGGGGAGGAACCTGGTTGAAGGTTTGAGGAGCTGATCGAGAGGGCTCGTCGTCCTCGATTAGGACGAAAGTACCGTCTGGCTGGGAGATAGCTGCTATACCTCGCTCATTCAGAAGCTGTACCACGAAATTCTACTGATCTTCTTTCTGCCTTTTGTGAACCTCATAGGCCCGGATGGCTTCTTCCAGTGTCATATCTGTTACTGGTGGCGGGGTTCCGTTCCCGTCACGATTTCTCAGTGAGCTTGACATGTCAGAAAGTCTGGCTGAAGGAACAGAGGGAACCGAAGAACTGTCTGATGCGGCCGTAACTGCAATTCTGGTGCGGCGAAATTCGAACCACTTTACGCTCATTGCGAGGAACGAAAGGCAGGGTTTAGGTTTCAGAAAGGGTATTTGGCTCAGGGTTTCGGGCTTTTGCAATGTGCAGTTACCGATTAATGTTTACTTAAAATGCATTTTCTCAGAGTCCTAATTGGTTGGAAAAGATCGTGTCTTCTTTTTCGCAACTAACCTAGGGCTCGAATCAGTGGATCTCGTCACTACGTTTATAAGCCCCTCGTTTTTCACCTGTAAATCGTCTTCCTGGGACGGACAATCCCGAGCGAGGGTCCTATAAGGCAAGCGAGTTCCACCGACAAAGAAAAAGTGAACTTAAGGTTAGCTGGTCATGTAAACTTTCAACGTATGTGACATGCGGGTCACGGTCGAAGTCAACGTCCTTAAGTTAAGGCAGAAATCGTGCCGAAATTTCGGCATGACCTCTCCTGACTCGCTTGCGCGAGGGGCCTTAGCTTTTGGTGTTGGCCAAGTTGTGGCTGGCATGGTGCATACGTTGAGGGTTTGATGACACGGTGTCACATTGAACCTACGGGTATGTTTTTAGCGTGGCTCCGCGTCAAAGTCAAGGCTGAAAAGCTAAGACTTCGGGTCGGGAACGACCTTCGATCTCATCTTTTAAGTTTGACTTGTGAGGGAGATCGGCGTAAAAGCATACACTTAGGCTTTATGACACGTACTAAGCCAAAAACCAACCGGGGTCTTGGACGAAGTGTGACACAAAGAGTGCATGGATTACACGGGCTAGGATGGGCTGTTTGGGACGTCCCCGTGCACGCTCGAAAGGTGTTTGGCAGACCAATCAAGCTGCAACTAAACGGTCATCCCGGGTTGAGGGTCGTAGTGTACAGTGTAGGCAGCAAGTGCACGTAGCGTGTGGTATACCGAGGCAGCAGTGCAAGTAGTGTGCGGTCACTAAATTCTTTTTCTGAGAAAAATAGAAATTTTCAGAATGCGTTTTAAAGAGTTTATGCGCAGTTCGAAATATAGCATGAAAATCAAGTATGAACGGAAATGCACGAACATGTTATGATTTTGGATGAGATGAAAATGCAACATCTTTTTTTTCTTTTGTTTCGAAAACGGTTCGATGTTTTGATCAACACACGCACACAAAAACGAGGAAGGGTAAACGAAAGTTTGACCCACTGAATGTTTTTAAAACAACGGTAGTTTTGAAAAACATTGTTCTTTGTAGCTGACCCATCCGTGTACAAGACCCAACAGTTGGACAGGAGTTCAATGGGGGACTCTTCTTCCTCCTTTGTGTTATGCTTACGGGAGGTGGGGACGTGTTCACCCATGAACCAGTCTCAACCATGAAGTCAACCAGAGGCTATGCCAGGAGGGTCTTCCTTGGTTGGTAAGTGATATCAAACTCAGTAAGAGCGATAGACCAATTTAAGAGACGTCTGGAGCCATCCAACTTATGCAGAATTTTCTTCAATGGTTCGTTGGAATACACGGTGATGGGATGTGCGGAAAAGTAGGCACGTAGTTTCCTTGATGCAATAACTAGTGCGTACGTGAAATTACCCGGATCGCGCGCGGAAAAAACGCGGCGAGCGGTATTTCGCAAACTTGGGACCTCGCTTCCGGAGAAGGAGAGGAGTCACCACGCGGTTTTGTATTATGAGCCCAAACGTTGAGAATGGCTGAGTTTGAAAAAGGGGGGTTGTTTTAATTGGTAGCCAAAACTTGGAAAAGGCTTTGAAAAAAAGTGGAGTTTTGTATTATGAGCCCAAACTTTAAAAATGGCTTTGAAAATGTGATGTTTTGTATTATGAGCCCAAACTATAAAAATGGCTTTTTAGGACCAGAGATTGTTAGGTTCGGAGGTCACGTCACGTTTCGGGAAGAGTATATTGAGATCACCCGAAATGCCTCGTATGACGAGTCTTTCTACCTTTCTCAAAATTGTGTGTGTGTGTGTTTCATTTTTTGAAAAGGAGCTTGAATGACAAGCTTTAATCTTGGTTTGAATGACAAACGTTGATTTTAATGATAAAAACGAGTGTTTGAATGACAAACGTCGGTTTTGAGTCGTTTTGAAAACGGAGTTTGAGTGACGAACTTAAATCTTTAGTTTGAATGTCAAACGTTGATTTTAATGAAAAGATCGTTTGAATGTCAAACGTCGGGTTTGGAGTCGAAAATGAGCGTTTGGATGCCAAACGTCGGTTTTGCGTTGTTTCTGAAAAGGAGTTCGAATGACGAACTCCAGCTTTGAATCGGGCATTACATTGTGACCAATTTTATGAAAAGAGGTATTAAATGATATGCGATCAACGAGTCGTTTTGTGACTTGGACTTTTATAAGTAAATACTATCACAAGCCAAACGGCTCGGACTTGTAAATGACAGTATTTAAAGTGCGGTATCAACGGAATCAAACGATCCAGACAGTAAAGATGCGATCGACGAAACGGCTCGGAGTTGTAAAGGCATATAAATTAAATGACGATATCGACAGATCAAACGATCCGGATTTTGTAAATGACGATCACGAACCAAACGGTTCGGACGGTAAAAAGCGAATCGACGGATCAAACGATCCGGACTGTAAATGACATAAACGAACAAAACGGGACCAAAATGCCGTTTTAACCCGAAATTACTTCTCTTGCGGGAGAGAAGATGATTAAGGGGTAAAACATATGGGGCCCTGTAGACGGCGTTACGTCTACATTTCGAAAGTTTTGACCGAAACGATAATAGCGATTGACGCGTAAATCGAGGTGAAATGAATTTTTAGAGAGAGAGAGAGAGTGTTACCTATGGCTAGGGGTTGACTCTTTGACTTGGTTTACGTATACGGGATACGATTTGGGTGTTTGAAAGGGTGTTTCGAGGGTGTTTAGTTCGTGTTTGGTCAGAAAATGGGATTTCACACAAATCGAGACAAAACGGGGCTCGGGAGGGGATAGAACTGCCTTGGGCCGTGAGCTTTTGAGGGAGAGAGTAATATTTTTCTTTTTTTTTCTTTACAAATGACAGCCCTTGTAATTATAGGGGTGAAAATGCAAAACAGGCAGAACGGACTGTGTTTCAATTTGGGGGATTTTTGGGTATTTTGAAAATTCTAGGGACTTGATGAGAATTCTAGTCCATGGTGTAAAACAGGCCGGACGGCCCATGTTTCAGTTTCAGGTGTATTTTGGTCTTTTTACCCTTGAATTTGATTGATGTTGACTTGGGGAGAGGTGCATGCGTGCCACGTGCCCCTGTGACTCACCTAGGCTAGGGATTTTGTCCCGTTATTCCCGGTTTTATCCGTTTTTTAAATAACTGTCCGGAAAATATTCGAAACGCCCCCGAAAAGTCCCGGAAAGTGTGTTTTTCGAGGAAAGTTGTACTTTTACGTGTGATAACGTGTGTTGAGTACACTTTGGTGTCGAGATGCACGGGGCAGTCACGGGATGTCTCGTTGACTCGAGAACGGGGAGCTTAACGGGTTTCGATTAACCTGGGAAGGGCCCGTTAACGCATTTCGGTTAACTTTTAACGGATTTTGACGATCCGGATTTGGGTACTTACAGTACGCTATCTTTTCCACATTGAAATATCTGCTTTCCACGTCTGACAATGCCTTAGAGACATAGTAGACTGGTTTCTGAGTTCCTTCATCGTTTCATACAAGAACAACTGCGACTGCATGATCTGTGGCGGCTAGGAAGACATACAACATCTCACAGTAATCGGATTGCTAAGCAAGGAAGGGGAACCCAAGTACTCCTTCAACCGGAGGAATGCTTCGGAGCATTCAGGAGTCCAGGAGAAGCTCTTGGCCCCCTTCAATACCTTGAAGAAGGGCAGTGATTTTTCGACGGATTTGGCAATGAATCTTCCAAGTGCCGCTATTCTTCCATTCAATCTCTGAACCTCCTTGATGTTGGTAGGTTCCTTCATATCAATAAGGGCTTAGATTTTTTCAGGGTTTGCCTCTATTCCCCTTTGTGATACCATGAAGCCTAGGAATTTTCCAGCTGTCACCCCAAACACGCATTTACTTGGGTTTAGCTTCATGTTGTTAGCTCGGAGATTGTTTATAGTTTCCTCCATGTCAGGGGCGTGACTACCCTCCTTGGTCTTTATGACCATGTCATCAATATAGGCCTCCATGTTATGACCTATTTGCTCTCCAAATACTTCATTTACCATGCGTTGGTATGTAGCACCCGCATTCTTAAACCCAAAGGGCATCATGACATAACAATAGTTTCCCCACGATGTTTGGAAGGCCGTCTTCTCAATGTCCTCTTTCGCCATTTTGATTTGGTGATAGCCTGAATAGGCATCTAAGAAACTGAGAGTTCGGTGTCCAGCTATGGAGTCAACCAACTTATCAATTCTGAGGAAAGGATAACTGTCTTTAGGACATGATTTGTTAAGATCAGTGAAGTCTATGCACATTCGCCACTTCCCATTTTTCTTTTTCACCATCACTACGTTGGCCAACCAAATGGGGTATTTCACTTCTCGGATTATTCCGGCGCTAAGTAACTTTTTCACCTCTTCCTTGATAGCTTCCTCCTTATCTCTTACAAAGATCCTCCTTGTCTGCGAGATGGTTTTTGCTAACGGATCGACCTCTAGGCGGTGGAGGGCTACTTCTTCATTAATCCCCCTCATATCTTCGACTCTCCACGCGAAGACGTCAAGACTGTTTTTTAAGAGGGAGATGATTTCTTCCTTCTCTTCCAAGGATAGCTAGCCCCCGAGTTTGATTTTTGCTCGGGGTAGTCAGGGTTGATGACTACCTCTTCCAATTCATCCACGGGCTCCATTTCTAGACCGTCTCGAAATTCCAGGGACTCAATAATGATTTCTCTAAGTCTTCTACCCTCATTGTCATTTACGTTGAGGCCTTCCTCTTGCATCAGTTCGTCAATGTCAGGCAGATCAACTAACCTCAAGTCAGGGTTGTCCCCCGAGTTCTGGCCGTTGACGAGAACAGGATCTGTCTCCGGGACAGACGAAACTATGCCCTGGTCATCTGCAATTTCTAGGACCGGAGGTTTCTCTTCTAGTACTTCACGGATGTAGCTCATCCTAGAGCTAGTATGGGTAGTTTTCAGAGACTTAGAGATTTTGATGTTATCTTCCGGAGTGTCTATCACCACGCTTTTAGATGCTTTTCTGCTCTTCACGACATGCTCCAAGAAGTCCTTGGCGGTCGCCCTCACCCATCCAATTCCAGCATGAGTAGGAAACTTAACTCGTTGGTGAGGAAGGGAGGCGACCAACCCAAGTTTTGCTTGACTTGGAATGCCTAAGATTGCATGATAATCACTTGTCAGATCCATGACTACGAAAGTGACTGTAGCCACGGTTCGGAAGGGATATTCGCCAACTTCCAGTTGTAGGTCAACAGTTCCCTTGGCACCGACTTTATGGTTGGTGAAACCTTCTAGCCTTCCATGATAGGGTTCCAGGATGGTATCTTTCAAACCCATCATCTGGAAGGCAGAGTAGTACAAGATATCACGAGAGGCCCCCGTGTCGATGATAAGTCTCTCGGGTTCACAGTTGTCAATTTGACCCTTTATCACCAAGGGTTGCTCAAGGGCTACACGGACCCTGCCAATTCATTGGGAGAGAAATTGATGACCTCTTCCGCCTTATAAACCAAAGCAGGAACATGGTATACCTTGCTCAGCTTATGGATTTGGTCCCTTAGCTTTCTGGTAGAGACTACCTCTTCTCGAATCACATGCAATTTGGCCCTAGGAGGCCTCTGTTCCCCGTCCTCGCTTTTGTCATCATCTTCACTCTCGTCCTCCTTCCGTTTTCACTTGCCATATTTCTTCATGACATAGCGGTCGAGTTTGCCTTCGTCAACCCACCTTTGGATCATTCGTTTGAGGGCAATTCTCCTTTCGGTGGTGTGACCATGGTCCTTGTGGAAATCACAGAATTTGGAAGGGTCACGAGGGAACTTTGGTTTTCCGCTGAGCGAACGAGGAGGTGGAAGGTTCACTAGTTGCATGATCTCAGTAATGGGTTGGGTAAGAGGGGTAAAATTTCAGGCTTTTCGGAACCCCTTGTTCTATTCTTCCCCTTAGATCTGTTACCATTTCCATTTCCATTGGAAGCATGGCGAGTGCCAGCTGCTTTTGATTCCGTCTTGTCGGACCTTTTCTTGCTTTTATCCTCCGCCATGGCAATTGCATAAGCTACGTTGTACAAATCTGCCTTGGACTTTGGCTCTCGGGTGGAGAGTTCATAGATAAGTGGTCCGGATCTCAATCCGGAGTTGAAACAAACAATCACCTCCCTGTCTGTGAGGCTTTCTTCCACTTGCTCCGCCATGGTTCGAAATCGGTTATAATAACTCAAAGTGGTCTCATTTTTCCCTTGCTCGATGTTGGCAAGGTCAGTTAACCTCTTCTTCCTCCTTCCTGCCATGGCAAAGTGGTCTAGGAACATCCTCCTCATGCCCCTCCAGCTATCGATGCAACCCTTTTATAGCTCACGGAACCAGGTCAGGGCTGTTTCGGAGAAGTTGCTCGCGAAAGTTTACAGAGCATGTCATCGGCCTTAGTGAAGAGGGCCATAGTCGACTCGAAAATTTGCACATGATCCCGTGCGTCAGTGTTTCCAGCATATTTATCAAAGTTCGGGACCTTAAAAAGAGGATTAGGTGGTACATCTGTTATTCTCTGAGAGAAGGGACGAGTGGACCAGTTGTCATCATCGTTCTCGTCCTTCTTCCCCTTTTCCATATCATCAATTCTCTTTTTCAATAGTGACAGTTCCTTGGCATCAATCCCCTTTTCAGTATTGGAATGAGTGCTCCGGTGGGAACTTCGGTGGGAACTACGATGGGACTTTTCTCTGGGGTGACCATTCACCCTACTGTGTTCCCCGTCATCTCGAAGGTTCTCTCCTCGTCTAGTAGGAGCTCTATCCCTTCTCAGTTCTCCCTCATAGCCGCCGAGGACCATTCTATATGGTTGAGGACTCCTCGGCCTTATAAACTGATGGGGACGAGGTGAGTCATGTCGAGGACGAGGAGAATCATTCCGACGATGGTTATGACGAGGGACCATACCGAGACGAGGAGGGGATAAACGCCTGGATAGACTGAGCCTCATTCGTAAGTCTTTTGAGTCTACCTCCTGGTCTTTTGAATTTAAGTGACTCCTTAGGTCCACCACCTCCTTCTCGTTTTCCTGATTATTGGGCCGAGGACGAGGAGCATCTCAGAGGTTCTGCTTAGGTGGTATAGCAGGCTCACGGAAAGGAGGATCTCGGCCACGAGGAGGACTCCTATGGCTATTTCGTCTCTCACCCTGAGTTTCCCTTCCACGAGAGTTGCCTCCTGACCTCGAAGGCCTAATGAACTCGGCCATTGAGTTTTTTGGATCCAATTGCAATAAAGCAGCCTGAGTCTCATAAATTCTTTGCAAAGTCTCCATCTGTTGGTGCAACAAGGCACGTCGGTCGGCGGGCCGGGTGTTCTCAGCTTGTCTGACGTCGGTGTTCCTCGTCGTCTTCTTGTTCCTTCGTTTCCCTCGTGGATGAGTATGACGAGGGGGGTTGGTACCTGCCTCCCCGACTGCTGGCTGTCCCATAGAGCGGAGAGTCATGCTGAGGGGTGGTATCCCGTCATTCAGAGGTGGAGGAGGTGGTAGCATCTCGTCGGTGGGAGGGATCTCATCACCCTGACTTCGGTTCTCCTGATTGGTAACACTGATGGTTCTGCCGTCTTCCATTGATACCAAAATTGCAAACGGTACAGATTACTGAATGGATAATTTTTCCAGCAAAACAAGAATTTCCGGCCAAAATCACAATTTTCAGGCCAAACGTAGAGAGGATTTCGAACGCCAATACACAGAATTCTATTGCGATTGTTAGAACACCCAAATTCCGGTCAAAAGCGATAATTACAGGCAAAAATTTGCAGATTCCGGCCAAAAGCAAAACAGGGCAAAACGGACCACTATTTTCCGGCCAAAATCAGAATTATCCGGCCAAAATCAGAATTATTCGGTCGAAAACAGAGCTCAGACGAACGGATTTTCAGGCTAAATAATGGGTCTTTGATTCGATTCCCGGCAATGGAACCAAACTGATGATGCCAAAAAGTTGAATCAGCTCAAATCCAAGCGATAGGTTGTACTCCGGCGATTGAATAGCCTGAAAATAAGAAAGAAAACTTAAACTAAGTCGGGGCTTCACCGGCGAAGGCCCTCCGGCGTGAGAGTAAGTTCACAGTTTGTGTATAGAGAAATCAAATTGACAGAGCTTCGAGTCAAAGAGATAACATACCAGAATATGGAAATATGACTTGTATTTATAGTGATGGATAGGTAGAATCCATGTTGAACTTGGACAGTAAAGAGATAAGATATAATTCTATGAGGATTATATCTGTTGGAGAGTCCTTATTTGACATGAATTGGTACAGGAGGTTACAATCCTGATTAGATTATAACTGCTTATTGTCCTTGTTGGAATAGGACTGCACAAGTTGTCACGCCGGTATGCTGAGATGCAGATATTCCTTTCCTCGTCATACATGGTCATCTCGGTCCATGATGAGCCGGGGAAGAGATGAGAAATAAGTGGAGCCCGTCGTGATGATATCGTAATCGAGGGAGGCACCTAGTCCTCAAGGGAGATGATCTCATCCCACGAGGGAGATCTCCTCGGCCCTTTGAGTTGGGCTTTGTTTATACTTGCTTGTTGAGCCTTGATCGGCCTTGTTGATGCCGAGATAGATGGACGAGGAAGTCCATGCCTTACCTCGTAGCTGAAACTAATTGATTATGTTTAAGGTCCAATCCATTTGGACCTTACCCGAACAAGCCCATATTCGTATCTCGATTTATACTGTTTAATATCATTATTCATACCTATATTTGAAGGAGGAAGAATTATTTTCTTAAACCAAAAAATGATAGTGGAATACTCCCATGTGCATGAGAAAGAGTGTCCTTGTGCAGATTTTAAAAGTTATAGTTTCATTTATTTATATTTAAAATTGAAATTATCCGAACTTATTTTCTTATAGTTTTTATTTATTTGATGTTATCTCAATTCTACAAGATAAACAAAATATAAAAGGTGAGCAATTAATATTTAAATTTATTTTTGAAATGAACAAAATAAGGATACCATTATCATGATCTAGAGTGCAAGATTTTACAGAATTTTAGAATATCTTACAATTAACTTATACAAAATTGAACGATAATTTAATTTTATTTAGGAGATAATGATCAATCTTTATTTTCAAAGATAATTATTAAATATGCATATATCTCACCAATGCCGAACATAGTCCGTTTATGATAACTTTATCCTCATTATTCTAAGACCAGTCACTATGGTGACTTTTTCAATGAGGTCAGAGTCACTTAAAAAAAAAAAAAAATCAATGAAAGTCATGAAAACTCATGACTCCGGGCAATCATCCAACCTTCGGTTGACCCCGGTTATGCCTTTTCTCTATTTTTTTTTTTTTTTTTTGATCAAATTATTTTGATTTTGTATTTATATAAATATATTTTTAAAATTAATATATTTTATATATTAATTTTATTTTTAAAGGTTGGGTTGGGTTGGGTTGGGTCGAGGTCGGCGATGGGAGTATAAATTATATAAGGTTGGGTTGGGTTGGGTTGGGTGGGATAAATTAATATTTTATTTGAGGTTGGATTGGGTCAGGGTCACTGATGGGGATGGTCTAAAATCAATGACAACTTTAACATCACGATTCGTGCATACACACAACAAATGGCATCAAACGATTAGGATGAATAGATTTTTTGTGTTATTTTATAAACTAACTTAAATTTAAGAGATAATTTAAACTAAAATCATTTGTTTTAAATTTAAACTAATAATCTTTCAATTTAAATTTAAAAAAATAAGATACTAGCATCCGATGATATGGATTACGATATTTCAAATTTCAATTACTAAGATACTTGCATCCCCTTAATGAACAATTCCACTTATATAATATAAGGTCATCCTCCATCCCACCTTTCTCCTAAAATCCAAACAAAAAATAAAACATTCTGTTTAGTCTCTCAATAATCAAAGGTAAGCCTTTTTTTCATCAATCAACTTTCACAATTCATCTTCACTACAATTTATTTTTGCATGTATGTGATCAAAGATATGATTGAAAAAATTATATCAGAGTTATATTTGTTGGACTTTTGATAGGCATCTATCTCAAGAACTTGACAGAAAACTTAACAGAAAAAGTAACGGAGATTGAAAAACTATGAGACAAGTCGAGTCTTGTATTAAATACAATCTCCGTAAGAAGTTATTGCCCCGCACAGGTGCTTACGGTTTCAATGACAATCTTCTAGTAAGATAAAACGACTTTTAAATATATGATAGGAGCACTCCAAATCAAATACTCTAACGAACAACACTATGTTTGAAACTTTTGACTTTGAAGGATTTTGATGCAACAATATGCCAATGATTTGGGTATGTTTTTCTATCTTACTAGAGGGTAGGAATGCTCAAATGACTGTATGTATAAACTGAAATTCGAAGGGAAAGTATATAAAGAGAGTTAAGGGGTTTGTGTCTTTTCCCTTGAAAGGACACAACTTTCTGTTTGAATTGGCACCTGTTCAGGATCTGCTCGGCCGAGTCAAGGGACTCGCTCGGCCGAGCACCAAACTGCACGGCCGAGTCAATAGACTTGCACGGCCGTGTAATTCTAACCTTTGCTTTCGGCCGAGCGGAACATATGCCTCGCCCGAGCAAACTTGTCCAGAGACTTTTGCCAATTTCTGTGCTCTGCTCGGCCGAGTCAAGGACTCTGTCGGCCGAGCACTTCAAAACACCCTTTAACTAACTTTCGTTAAGTTACAAAACTTTGTCATTAATTTCTCATTCACCCGGAAATGATTTTTGAGACATTAAATGAGTTATATAATCTACAACAAATGTAGATTACCATTTGTAACTAGTTTCGTTAACAAATAACGAACTTTCGTTAGAAACCTAGGTCAACGTTAAGTTAAACTTAACTTTCCGTTACCCATTTCCAACAATATTTTGCTTCTGCTTTTTATGTGAATTTCAATGAAGTAATTTTGTGTGGAAATATTGCTTGCTTCACATATTTAGGAGAGCTTTCTTAATAATTGAGGTGAACCCGATTGCCTGGGAATTTTTTACTATGCATTATGTTTATATTTCTCTTTGCCGATCAAAAGTAAGATTATCAGCATATTCATGTACACTATAAAAATTGACCTCCACCACTATAATAACCAGAGTCTTGCCATCAATTAACAAATTTACCCCATCAAAAATGCCACCACTATAATAACCAAAGTCTTGCCATCAATTAACAAATTTACCCCATCAAAAATGCCAAATCTAGAGAAATATTTAATAGTTGCACATAGTGTAAATATATTTCTAAAAAATGTAAATTTACTCTAAATATTTTTAACAAACAAGGAAAGTAAGTGGGTGCAAGTAAAGAAGCTTAGGTCCGCCCCGGAGATATACATCACTATATTATAAGGGTTTGAAACCTACTGAGTCGAAAAAAGAAAAGAAGCATTGCATTAGGTTCGTGCGTTTAGTTACCTTCAAAGTCTAAACTATTTGCTTGCATTATTATATACTCCCTCCAGTCCCGCTAATATTAGCACAAACATTATTTGCGCGGGAATTAAGGAATATGATATTTTAATAAAATGTTGTGAGTGTAAAAGAATGAGTGGAGAGAGAATGAGTGGAGGGTGTAATAAATTATAATGGTGTTGTGAATATTACAATAATGTAGGAGAGAGAATGAGTGGGATTGGGTGAATATTTTATTAATATAAAGTTTCCTTTTTGGGAGTATGCGGATATTAGCGAAACGCCCAAAAAGAAAAGTGTGCTAATATTAGCGGGACGGAGGGAGTATATTGCAGATAATGTGTTTGATGACACTATCACTAGCTTATATAAGCTCACTAAGATTTGTTTGTGCATGTAAGGAAAAGTGTTAGAATATCGAGAGATATTCTCAAGAAAAATAAGCATTTAGCTAAATAAGTTGGTATTGAGCCAACTTAATAAAGTTATCTTTATTAAGAGTATTTTCAATTATAATTGTATTTACTATTAGAATAATAAGAGATTTGTTAGAATCCTATTATAATTAGGATTCATATATTTTGAGCTTAAATATTAGTCTCTATCTTATGTAAATTTTGAGACGAAAATAATACATAATATACTTTTGTGTCTCCATATTTTATCATGGTATCAGAGCATGATTTCGATTTTGAAATTATGTTTCTATACTTTGGAAAAAAACTCTGATGAACGTGCTTCTTTTTGTTGATGATTTCAAGAAAATTCTAGCTTCAGTTGAAGCTGAGGCCAAAAAAGAGAAGATTGACTTGCTCTTATATGAGGAGGTGAAGGGAAAAGACATTAACAAATTGATCATGAACCAAAAGGCAAAGGTTGGTTTCTTTTGTTAAAATAAAATAAAATATCTTTTGATCATTTCTCTTTTAGCAAGAATTATCTCTTCCATACATATACCGGTCACTACCATATGTGGTAGTCCGACCACCACACAATCATATTAACATCACTTACGTATTCTAAATAATTAAGTGTCGTTCACTATAAAAATGATGACCGAGTGTCGTTCACTATATAAACGATGATTGAGTGTCGTTCACTATAAAAACGATGATTAAGTGTCGTTCACTCTAAAAAGATAATTAAGTGTCGTTCACTCTAAAAACGATGATTAATCATATTAACATCACTTCCATCATCTAAAATATTAAGTGTCGTTCACTATATAAATGACGATTTAGTGTCGTTCACTATAAAAACGATGATTGAGTGTCGTTCACCATAAAAACGATAATTAATAGTCGTTCACTCTAAAAACGAAGATTAAAAAAAAGACATATTTGACGTGTTGCTAATACTATTTAAGTCTAAATCATACTTAGACTTGCGATTCAGTATTGTTAATGCAGACTGTGGGTGTTACCACAGGTGCTATCACTGGCAGTTGGGTGTTACCCGAACTGTAATGAGTTATAATTTAATAATTCTTTCCATATTATTTTATATTCTAATGTCTAATATTATTTGCAAGATATATGTGTTTTTTGGTCCGTATTTCAGGTTAATATATGGTTGGATTAAATGCTAAAATCAAGGAAGAAGTTGTTGGAAGAGTTACACGTAAATAGGAGATTTACGTGTAACTAATGCTTGGTCCATTTTAATTGAAGAAGGAATAAAAACGTGGGAAGACCAAGTCATGGAGTTGTTGCTGATTATTTAAAGAGTACAATGCAAAGAAAGCAAGAGAGTACAAGGTGATAAAGCATGGACTTGGGCTTCAAGAATTCGGTTGCTACTTTCTAGGGAAGTTGGCGAATGATGAGGAATTCAAGCCAAGAAATCTCTCCACTCCTCACACACGATCTGAAGGTCTAAGGCTGTTATTTTGGAGTAGCCTCCAAGGCATTGGAAGGCTATAAATAGGCTAGGTGTGTTTCATTTGAAGTATGCCAAATATCAAACACACACACCATAGCACAAGAGAGACAAAGTTCTTTGGTTCGCATATCCTTCCTCCCTTGTGATTCTAGCTTAAACACTGAGTGTTTAAGAGAGTGTTGGCTAAGGATAGGATTCGTTCTTTGTCTCATTCAGTTCCATAGAGCATTATCATTGTATTAGCAATAGGGAACTTTCGGCTTTGTAATTTTTCTATATTGATTATAAAGTCTTCGCCATCTAGGCACACTCAAGTTATATATTTATATAACTTGAGAAAATTATATCTTGTGTTATTTATTTCCGCTGCACAAAGTTTTTATAAACTATTTATTTTGGTGTGTGTGTGCTTGTCCGTCGGTGTGTTAACCAAGGTGTTGGGTAACATCTACGGTAACATCTCTTTCCAAAGTGAAGCCATTGACAATTTCAATTGGTATCGGGCGGTCACTTGACGATACTAAGTGCTTGGTCTAGGTGTCATGGCTTATGATCCGGCTAATCCTAATAATAAGCGTCTTCCCGTGTTAGATGGCTCGAATTATTGTTATTGGAAGATCCGTCTACGCTCGCATATCAAATCAATTGATCTTCGAGCATGGCGATCTATAACAAATGGTTACTCCTTACCAATGTTACCTGCCGATGAAGATGGTGACGTACAAGTCAAACCCGAATCGAATGGAACATGGAAGAGATCAACCAAGCTAGTTTCAATGAAAAGGCACTTAATGCCATTTTTGAGTGGGTTGATATGCATATTTTCAAACTTATTCAAAACAGTTCCACCGCAAAAGAAGCATGGGATATTTTACAACGTTTTTGTGAAGGTGATGGCAGGTGTACGTGAAACTAAGCTTAGGGGTCTTACTAGCGATTTGAAAGATTAAGGATGGGTGAAAATGAAACTATTCCTTCTTATTTTGAAAAATTATTTGATATTGCTAATGAGTGTCAATTGTTGGGTGAACCTTTTACCAACAAACAACTTGTCTCAAAAGCAATTAGAACCCTTCCCGAGCGTTTTAATATGAAAGTTTCATCTATTGAAGAGGCTCACAATCTTGCAACTATGGATATCAATTCTTTAATGAGTATTTTGAAAAACTTTGAGTTAAATCTCTTAGATCAAAGTGAAGCATCTAAAGGGAAAAATGTTGTTTTGAAAACTCAAGCCTCGAGTTCTTTGGAAGAAAACGAAGATGAGGTTTTTGAAGAAATTGATGAGAATGCTAGTGTTGCTTTACTTGCTAGAAAATACAATTCTATGGTTAGAAAGTATAACAATGAAAAAATGCAGGTGAAAGCAAAGGAGAAGCAAACCAAGGTCTATGATTCGATGCCAAAAAGGACTTTCCCATCTAACCCAAAGTCGAACCCAAGAAGAGCATCATCGTATCGCTAAGGTCTGATCCAAAGCACATTGAATCCATTCAATGTCATGCTTGCTCGGGTTGGGGTCACTATTCCAATGAGTGTGCAAATACTCTAAGGAAGAGAGGAAAGAACCTATGGGTTTCTCTCAGTGATGATGAGGATGAAGGACCATCTCAGAGGTAGAATCTCGATCAAACAACCATGTTTGTCACAGTAAGTAACACGGAAAAGGACAAGTGTTACCCAAGGTGTTATCCAAATTCGAGATAACATCCGTGATCACACCCGACAGTATGATGAATTATGTGATAATAATGTCGTTTGTTTTGTTAGCTCTTCTAACCCCGATACAGAAGTACACAAGAGGATGAGCAGAGCAAAGATGACCTCATTTCCGGATTAAAGACCTTTACGAGGCATTGCTCGTGGAATGGAAGAAAGAGAACAATTTGGTTAAGTCCTTAACCAAGAAGAATGAAGGACTCCGTGCCTATGTGACTCATATGGAGGTTCAAGCAACAAAGAGAGAAATCGAGCTTGAAAGAGTCAAGGGCAATTTGACTCTAGCCGAAACCACCTTGAAAAAGCTCAACACCGGATCTACCAAATTGGATGAGATCTTGAACTTGAGTACACCTCTCAGAGCGTGTATTGGTTTTCAAGAATCTTTGAATAGTATTCTTTCTACTTTGTCTATGAATGATAATAAGAATTGTTTTGTTAAGGAGCGGTTTTTTGACAAAGATTCTTCTTCAAAAAAACCATGTGACAAAGGGAAGGTGTGTCAATACTGTCACACACCTGGACATTTTAAAAATAAATGCCATATTGTTTCGAAAAACTGTCCCAGCCCCTTGGTGTTACCTCGAGGTGTTGCCCAGACACACGATAACACACCCAATGTAATGGTAAAAATTCAAAAAAGGTGTGGAAACCAAAAGCTAATCTGAAATGTGATGTTGTGTACACTGCTTTAAAAACAAATATTGAAGGTTCTTGGTACTTTGATAGTGGGTGTTCACGTCATATGACAGGAACAAAATTGTTTTTAAAAGATTATGAAACAATTCATGGGGTAGTGTAACATATGGTGGTGGGAGCAAGAGTAATATCATTGGGAGAGGGACACTAAATGTGTCCTGGATTTCCAACCTTAAAGAATGTCTTACATGTTGATGGACTTGTAACTAATTTAATTAGTATTAGTCAACTTTGTGATGACAATTTAGAGGTGAAATTCAATAAAGATACTTGTGAAGTTTATGACAAGACTAACAATTGTGTGATGACAGTACAAGATCTAGTGATAATTGTTATCTTGTTGAAGACAAGCAAGTATGCCATTCGGCAAAACTTGATAACACTACATTGTGGCATCAAAAGTTGGGACATGTTCACTTTCGTAACATAGAAAAGATTGTTAATCTAGATGCTGTCCAAGGCATTCCTAGTCTTGATCTTAAACAAAAATTGTTTGTGAGGATTGTCTCAAAGGGAAACAAACTCGTGTTACCCATGGTGCCGCCCAACACAATGAGCAACACACTTGGTACTACACATTGTTTTCAACTCTTGCATATGGATCTAATGGGTCCACTTGAAATAGAAAGTTTTGGGGGCAAGAAATATACTTATGTCATTGTTGATGATTTTTCACGATTTACATGGGTTTATTTTTTAAGGGAAAAATCGAGACTTTTGAAAAGTTCAAAATCTTGCACTCTAAGATCAAAAACATGTTTTGTGCTTCAATTTTTCGAATTAGGTCCGATCATGGGAGGGAATTTGAGAATGTTTCTTTTTCAAATTTTTGTGAAAGAAAAGGTATTCACCATGAATTTTCAGCCCCAAAAACACCTCAACAAAATGGGATAGCTGAAAGGAAGAATAGGACTTTACTTGAAATGACTCGTGTGATGTTATTTTCAAAAAGAATTTCGAAAAGATTTTGGGCGAGAGGCACTAAATACGGCTTGTCACACAGCCAATAGAGTTTTTCTAAGACCCGGCACAACCATGACTCCATATGAAATCTTGAATGGTAGAAAACCAAAAGTTCATTATTTTCATGTCTTTGGTTGTGTGTGTTACATTCTCAATGATCGGGACTACTTAGCAAAATTGGACTCTAAGAGTGATAAGGCCATTTTTCTTGGTTATGCTTCAAATAGTCGTGCATATAGGGTATTTAATCTAAGGCTAAAACCATCCAAGAATCCATGAATATTGTTTTTGATGATCACTCAAGTATTGCAGGCAGAGAAAATGTTCAAGAGACACCCTTGAGCCGTTGGAAGAAGTCATCCGTAAGGTGTTACCACAGTGTTACCACGAGTGCTAACTCGATAGTAACACGAACCGAGCAGGTGTTACCATTGATGAGATAACACCTCGATAGCATCGGATTCCAGTCCAGCGAATGAAGATCAAGAAGGAGTTGAAACAGGGGTTCACGAGAATGTGAGAAGAGATCCTCCACTCTAGAATCGGCAGGGAATCATCCTACAACCCAAGTAATTGGGGAGGTGAATGAGGGTGTACAAACAAGACGTATGAATTCCATTAGTGACCGTGACATGGTAAGGTATGTGTGCATGTCCACCACATACTCAAAGGTAACATACTCTTGTTTTACTTCATCTGTAGAACCTAAAAATGTGATTGAAGCTTTAAAAGATAATTTTTGGATTCAAGCAATGCAAGATGAACTTGATCAATTTGCTCATAACAATGTTTGGTCTTTAGTACCCCGTCCCTCAAACACTAATGTTATTGGGACAAAATGGATTTTTAAAAATAAGACCGATGAGTATGGAAACATTGTTAGGAACAAGGCTCGTCTTGTGGCTCAAGGCTATACACAAGTGGAAGGTATTGACTATGACGAGACCTTTGCACCTGTGGCTAGAATTGAGTCAATAAGACTTTTATTGGCCATTGCTTGTTTTCTTAAAATCACATTGTTTCAAATGGACGTCAAAGCAGCTTTTTTAAATGGTTACTTAGATGAGGAAGTTTTTGTTGAACAACCAAAAGGCTTTGAAGATCCATTTCAACCAGACCATGTGTATAGACTTGATAAAGCTCTTTATGGGTTGAAGCAAGCTCCACGTGCATGGTATGGTAGGTTAACTAGTTTTTACTAGAATATGGTTTTACTAGAGGAGAAGCGTATAGGACTTTATTCATTCTTAAACATGGAAAAGAACTTGTCGTGGTTCAAATCTATGTTGATGACATAGTATATGGCTCTACATCAAAAACTTGTTTAAATGATTTTGTAGAGGCTATGACATCAACATTTGAAATGAGCATGATGGGGGAACTTAACTTCTTTCTAGGCATGCAAAGGGTTAAGCAATCAAGTGAAGGGATTTTCATCTCCCAAAGCAAATATGCAAGGAACCTGGTGAAGAAGTTTGGGTTGGAAGGTTCGAAGAGCTCAAAAATTCCTATGGGCACTTCTCTCAAGATTGGAAAAGATCAAGTGGGGAGAAGATGTTGATCCAACCCTATATATCGTTCCATGATTGGTAGTCTCCTTTACCTTACTTCTAGTCGTCCTGATTTGATGTACGGTGTGTGTGTATGTGCTAGATATCAATCCAATCCTAAAGTGTCTCACCTAAATTACGTGAAAAAGATCATTAAATATGTATACGGAACTAGTGATTTAGGGATTTGGTATAGTAAAGATACTAATACTAATTTAGTAGGCTTTAGTGACTCGGATTGGGCGGGGATATGGATGATAGGAAAAGTACAAGTGGGGGATGTTTTTACTTGGGAAATAATTTAGTATCATGGTATAGTAGAAAACAAAATTGTGTTTCATTATCCACAAATTGAATCGAATATGTAGCAGCTGGTAGTTGTTGTTCACAACTAATTTGGTTAAAACACATGCTTGATGATTATGGTCTTGATAGCAATATTTTGACCTTATACCGTGATAATTTGAAAGTGCTATTAATATTTCCAAAAATCGTACAACACTCCCGTACTAAACATATTGACATCCGTCATCATTTTTTAAGAGATATGGTAGATAAAAAGATAATAAATATAGAGCATATTGATACAAAGTATCAACTTGCTGATATTTTCACAAAACCCTTAGACCATGATAGATTCTCTAGTCTAAAGAGATCTCTTGGTCTTTGCATTCTCTAAAAATTGTCCTCTGTAGTAAGGTGTTACCATGGGTGCTGATACCACCTGGGGTAACACATGTATACTAGTGCATATTTTTGCTAGTTTGGTTTTATTCTCTCTCGTAAGGGTTCCCATAGTTACGTGAGCTATGAGAGTTCTCACTAAGCACATGCGGACCTTTTTGTTGTGGTAGGATAGCACCCTGAATAACACACTTGATAAAACTCCCTTCATTTGCTTAAAGTGACAAAGTCACTAATATTTTTTGATAAATAAAAGGCAAAGGCATTTATCCATACTATTCTCTCGAGCTCGGGGCACGGTGTTCGCTGCAACGATGTACTCTTGCCAATGAGAATGTATGAAGTGATTTATGCTAAGTATTAGGGACATGGAGTTCGCTACTACAGTGTACCCTACTTGAAAGGCATAGATCACTTGGTCTTTACACTTGAAATAAAACTCGAAGCACGGAGCTCGTTACTACGATGCTTTCTTGTTTAAAGAAGTGTATTGATACGTGAGTAACAAGCAATGTACTTAAAAATATATATATATAGGCCTATAATGCCTAAAGTGCATGAAAAATGCTCAGCTTGTTATGCCTGAAATGCTTGAAAATGGCTAAGCTTGTTATGCCTAAAGTGTTTAAAATGCTCAGCTTATTATGCCTCAAGTGTTTGAAACTGAATATATTTATCAAGGGATTTTTATCTTATGTGTTATCCTAGATGTTACCATCATTGCCATTAACATATTTGTATGTGCTATATTATGTTTTTTATTTCTTTATTTTCGGTTTGTTATTTAATTTTTTTAACTTTGAAAGTCTTTTTATTGTTTAAGAGTTTTAAAAGTTTGAAAAAGTCTTTAACAAACCTAGTTTATCTTTAGTAAACTACTCAATAACTAAGTCCTAAAATTTAGGGATTTGATTTTCAAAAACCATATGGACTTAGTATATTTGGTATGTTTATTTTTATTTTGTTTTATATATTTAAAAAATTAAAAAAAAATCTGAAAATTAAAAATTAAAAATTAAAAAAATTAAAAAAAAAAAAAAAAAAAAAAAATTCAAAATAATGGCCGGATGTTTAATTTGTGTGGGAAGAGTTTTGTATTTGATTTTTCTTGTGGCCTAGAAAATAGGGGGAGTAAATTTTAATTATAGTTATTTTTGTGTGGCTAGAAATTAGGGAGGTTAGGTAAATATTTAAAGTAAATATTTTTAGTGGCTAAAAAATAGGGGGAGTTATTTAAATAGGAGATAATTAATGGTAGAAGGATAAGTCTTGTCAAATTAAAATCCTAATTTGTTTCCTATTTTTTCTCCTCTCTCTCTAACCGCCCTAATCTCTCTCTCTCTCTACACGGTAAATACCCCTCCTCCGTCACCGTCTCTCTCTTCTCAAACCTTCCAAAATCAAAAACCTTCCAAAATTCCAAATCCTTCCTAAACCCTAACCATGGCAACCCCTTCCAAAAAGCAATCCGCCCCTTTGGAGGTCTCTCCGGGTGTTGGCTCAAGTGGTCCAAGCCAAATGGACACTTCGACCACCCCTCTCAATGTGTCTCTGGCAATGACAATGTCGGTGGATGATCCTCCATTGGTGACAACAATGGCGCAACCCTTGCCCATTGTGACCTTACCACCTCTTCCACCCGTTCCATCAACCAAAAAGCCAAAAAGAAAGGCCATTGCTCACAAACCCTCGGCACAACCAGTCAAAAAGAGGAGCTCAAGTAGGCTCACTGCAATGAGGACCAAAGGGACTTCATAATCCAACACATCCTCCGATCCTGTTGAGGTTTCTGAGGAGTCTTCACTTGGTCTCTCCTCGGCTCATGTTTCAGATGAAGACTTCCATGCCGATGCTGAGAAGAGCCATTCTGTTGAGACTTTTGGAGATTGGGAGATTGAGGAAGAAGAGCCCTTATATGAAGTTGTGAAAAGAAACATTAAAGGCAAAAGCAAGTGGGTCATTGTCCAAAGATGTTACCCGTAAATCCGCAACACCCAAGGTAACATCCTCTCGTTTCTAAAGCTTCAAGTCTTCTATCGGTGAGTTTGCCTATTCTCGAGTCCACCGATTTTCTTGAGAAAGAGTTTGATGATGTGAATACCGCTTTTCCAAAACCTTACTTCTCATTGGAGTTTTATCGAAAAGAAAATATGGAGTTTTGGTTAAGGCATAGTGACACGAAAATTCTCAAGGAAAAGCACATTGATGAGGTTGATTTCAAAAAGCATGGTATTTTTCAGTTCTTGGAGGATAGAAATTTTTTGAAAGCTAACTTGCATCCTTCGAAATTTGTTGAAGCTATAGTCAAAAATTTCTATGCCAACCTTCATGCCAACCTAGATAATGAAAAGTCCGATCAATTTGGAAAGGTGTTTTTAAGGAACAGAATTTTTCTATTACTCCTTCTTTGATCAACAAGACTTTAGGACTCCCAAATTTGGATGATGATGGTCCTATTGTTCATAAGGATGAAATTGCTAGGTTTATCTCTCATGATGTCGTGCATGAATGGCCCTCCAATCCTAATTCCAAAACCAAAGTTCATTTTCTTGCTTCCCGTCTCACTTCACTCTTTGCCGTGCTTCACAAGCTTTGCATATTTAATTGGGTTCCTACTTCTAACGAGCAATATGTGACATTGCAACAAGCTGAAATCTTGTATAAGTTAGGAAAGAATCGAAGAGTGAACTTGGGTAGATTGATCTTCAAACATTTGGCTTCGTGGGGTAGAAGAAAAGACATTACTATGTTTCCTTACCCTTTCTTTAATCTTCCAAATTTTGAAATCTCAAAAATTGCCCATTGAAGAGTCGGATGAGTATACACCCAGATCTTGATCTCTATGCTATAGATTCCCAAATGACTAAGAAGAATACCAAGAGTGTGAGATACACTGTGTGATCTTCCTTGGTCAAAGATAAATGAATTTGGGTCAAGTGATGCGGTTTCGCTAAGGGTGTTACTCAATCTGTTATCCCAAATGTTACTCCGAAATCTCCAAGTTTTTCGAATGTATGCAAGACATGTTCTTGCTAATGTTTACAATTTGTTGGGGAATGCTTCACCAACAATACCAAAGACCACGCTTTGGCGTTTCTCCACAAACAAACTGCTACAATTGCCGAGATTGTGCAAGGTTGGACTAAGCTCAAGGACATTACTGATGAATTCATCCAGCAGGTTTCTTCCCAAACTGGGGGAGTGGATAGTGCTGATGGAGCTGGTCTTAGTGGTGGTGGTGTTGGAAATGCCAGTGGTGCTGCTGCAGATGTTACTGATGGTGCTGACTTAGATGCTGGAGATGAAGAAGGGGATGAACAAGAGGAAGAAGAAGAAGCTGATGATGAACGAGAAGAGTGATTGCAAACATTTGCCTGAAGGTTTATGTTGCCACTCTTATGGTTATGATATTTTTTGGTGGTTGAAAAACAAACAATTTACTTTTATGTTTTTTTTTGGAACATGTTTTTAAAATACTTTGGTGGTTTGTTTTATTTGCTTATGGTGCTTAAACTTTTAGGGTTGTTTTGAACATGGAATAGCTTAGTAACTTTGATTTATCTTTGGTACTTTAGGTTGCTAGTTAGTTGGAAAACTTATTTTGGAAAATATGTTTTGATAACTAGTATTTTTGTGATAAATCATTGTAGTTGTTAATGCCTTGATTATGGGGGAGTTGATAACTATGAAGTTACTCTGGATGGCTAACAATATCTTGCGGGGATCAAGCACTTTAGAGTTTGGAAAGAAATTATAAATTATGGGGGAGATTGTTAATGCAGACTGTGGGTGTTACCACAGGTGCTATCACTGGCAGTTGGGTGTTACCCGAACTGTAATGAGTTATAATTTAATAATTCTTTCCATATTATTTTATATTCTAATGTCTAATATTATTTGCAAGATATATGTGTTTTTTGGTCCGTATTTCAGGTTAATATATGGTTGGATTAAATGCTAAAATCAAGGAAGAAGTTGTTGGAAGAGTTACACGTAAATAGGAGATTTACGTGTAACTAATGCTTGGTCCATTTTAATTGAAGAAGGAATAAAAACGTGGGAAGACCAAGTCATGGAGTTGTTGCTGATTATTTAAAGAGTACAATGCAAAGAAAGCAAGAGAGTACAAGGTGATAAAGCATGGACTTGGGCTTCAAGAATTCGGTTGCTACTTTCTAGGGAAGTTGGCGAATGATGAGGAATTCAAGCCAAGAAATCTCTCCACTCCTCACACACGATCTGAAGGTCTAAGGCTGTTATTTTGGAGTAGCCTCCAAGGCATTGGAAGGCTATAAATAGGCTAGGTGTGTTTCATTTGAAGTATGCCAAATATCAAACACACACACCATAGCACAAGAGAGACAAAGTTCTTTGGTTCGCATATCCTTCCTCCCTTGTGATTCTAGCTTAAACACTGAGTGTTTAAGAGAGTGTTGGCTAAGGATAGGATTCGTTCTTTGTCTCATTCAGTTCCATAGAGCATTATCATTGTATTAGCAATAGGGAACTTTCGGCTTTGTAATTTTTCTATATTGATTATAAAGTCTTCGCCATCTAGGCACACTCAAGTTATATATTTATATAACTTGAGAAAATTATATCTTGTGTTATTTATTTCCGCTGCACAAAGTTTTTATAAACTATTTATTTTGGTGTGTGTGTGCTGTCCGTCAGTGTGTTAACCAAGGTGTTGGGTAACATCTACGGTAACATCTCTTTCCAGTGAAGCCATTGACAATTTCAAGTATTATGGTAACTTTATAGCTTTTTATGTATTTGTGTTGCTAAAACTATTAAAGTTTAATATTACTTATATATTTTTATAATCTTTAAAATAAAATTTAAACATTTATTTGAGAACACGTAATAAGCGTACTTAATCACAACTTATAGAGTAGGTCTGCTGAGAAACGCGTTTCTCCATAACTATGGAGAAACGCGTTTTTAATAGCCAGAAACTATACGTTTGATAACCAGAAGAAAATTTCTGGATATCAGTCTCAAAGGGTTCTGGATATCCAGAAGCTTTGGAACGGATATCCAGAAGCCTTTGGGCGGATATCCAGAAACATATTTGAAGCCAAATCCAAGGCCAAGACCACAAATTGCTTATTGAAGGTTTTCGGATATCCGTAGAAACCTTCAAATGTATATTCGAAACCATCAAATGAATATCCAGAAACATATTTGAAGCCAAATCCAAGGCCAAGACCAGAAAATGCTTATTGAAGGTTTTCGGATATCCGTAAACCTTCAAATGTATATCCGAAACCATCAAATGAATATCCGAAACATTTTGAAAGTTTCGGATATCATTTTGAAGGTTTCTGGATATCACTTTCATAAGCTTCTGGATATCCTTTCAAAGGGTTCTGGATATCCAGAACCTTTGAGACTGATATCCAGAAGTAACCATGGGACAAGGTCATGGCCAATACAAAATGTTTCTGGATATCCTTTCAATAGCTTCTGGATACCCGTAACCCGTTTCTCCATAACTTATGGAGAAACGCGTTTCTCCCTAGATTTTACGCAACTTATATTACAATGTCAAAATTTCTCAAAGACACAACATACACATTCTTAAATTCATGAGGGTGCACGATAATAAATGAGAGATTATATATATTAAAAAATATTGTGAGCGAAAAGTGGAATTTTTTCCCAAATAATCCCGTTTTACTTTTTTATTTACGAAAATGACTTACTGTTCAAACTATTTCCCAAAATGTCCTCTTTTTTGAAACTCGCTACACCGTGTAGCGAGTTTGACTAGGGTTGGTCAAAACTCGCTACACCGTGTAGCGAGTTTAGGGTAATTAATTACGGCCGTTGGGAAAATTAATTAGGTCATTTAATTAAACTAAATTCGCTACACCGTGTAGCGAGTTTTGACCAGAAGTCAAACTCGCTACACCGTGTAGCGAGTTCAATTTAAAACCCTTACCCCTTCTCAGTTCACGCATTCAACCAAAAAGAAAAAAAAAACTTACTCCATTCTCCATAGCCGCCCAGCCAAGGAAGAAAGGAAGAAGAAGAACACTTCGAGCGAAGCCAAGGATTTTGTGAAGAAATTCAACCTTTTTATTAATTGTAAGTTTAAATTTCTATATTAAGTTGAATTTTAGTTTTGATTCCGAATTTATGATTTATTTTTTTAATTCCGAATTTATGTGACTAATTTCTATATTGCCAAGAAGATCTTACATTGCAATTTAGGATTTTTTTGGTTGATTTGTTGTTGAAATATTGTTATTCCCATATTTATGTGACTAATTTTTATTTAATTCCGAATTTTTTATTATTTTGGTTGATTTGTTGTTGAAATATTTTTATTCCGAATTTATGATTTTTTTTTAATTCGAATTTCTTGACTAATTTTTATTTAATTCTGAATTTTTATTTAGTTTTTTTGGTTGATTTGTTGTTGAAATATTATTATTCCGAATTTATGTGACAAATTTCTATATGCCAAGAATTATTTTTATTTTTGTATGATTTTTTTGGTTGATTTGTTGTTGAAATAGTGTTATTCCCATTTATGTGACTAATTTTTTTGATTTTTTATGACATTGCAATTTAGGATTTTATTTTTGGTTGAACTATTGTTAAATATATAGATGTAAATATTATTTCGATGAATTAATTGTGCCCTATACATAGTTTAATTGTTGAGAATAATTAATTGATGCATTCGATTTTAATTTATTTAATATAAAGATGAGAAAAATTATTATTTCAAATATTTTAATAATAAAACTAAAAAATCTTGTGCGGAAAACTAATCGAGGATAGATTAGACCGATTGTTATTCCCATTTATATGAACTGTCTATTTATTTTTTATCAAAAAAAAATAATAGCAAATTTAAAGTAAATTGGGTCATTCATTTTAGAAAATTTTAGAAGGGAGTATATAGCAAATTTGCTCATAATAGAAATAAATAGCAAATTTGAAAAGATTTTTGAATATTTTTTGGGACGGAGGGAGTACAAAGTTTAACTTGTGTGAGATTATAGGAAATTTGATTACCGAGATAGGAACGTGAGCTTGTCCGAACAAGGTCCAAGTGGATTGTGCCCTAATGACTCTTATAAGTTATAGGTAATCAGAACGGAATCCTTAATTCGTGAAAGGGGTACATAAGGTGAGGCATGACGTCGAAGGAATTAATTAGGCGTCATATATACCATATTGTAAACCCTAAACCCTAATTTCTCGTCACGAAACCCTAAATCCTTAAAATATGATTTAGTGATAGAAAAATAGAATAGGAATTAATATACATATAACAACATCCTAAATCTCATATACTTATATTCCAAACCCTAAACCCTTAAAATATGATTTATTGTTCAAACATTTTATAAAAAAAAAAACTTCATCCTATTTTTCAAAACCGCATGAGGATTACTCTTGAAGTATTACTTAGTATATAGGCTGGAAACCAAGAACTTCCCCACAGGCACTTCTTGGAAGTGTGGGATAACTTTGGATTACAATGCCACGTACTAGTAATTACAATTTTTGTATTCTTTTATTTATTTTCTTGCCTTATAGAACAATAACCAACCTTGATATTGAAATAAATAGATGGAAGCGTTCATTGATCCCGGGCCTATCGATACATCTGTTCTGACCCGCCATGCAGACCATAGGGCTAGGTAAAATTACAAAAAATAAATATTTTAGAGTTAGTGGCCACATCCCGGCCACATAGGAAATCTACATAAAATCACAAAAAATAAATATTGTCAAGTTAGTGGCCACATCCCGGCCACATAGGAAATCTTACATAAATAAATAAATTCAGTGACCACATTCCGGTCACATAGAAAAATAGTACATAAATTCAGGTACATATTAAATCCGACATAAATTCAAATAATACATGTCCAAAGATGAAATTAACAATCCTTAGGGAAGACCTTACAAACATTGGAAGGAACAATGTTAAGTAGTTTTTTTGAGCGTGATATGGCCCAAACAACAACCTAATAGATGAACAAAACAAAACATTTAGAACAAAAAGGTAAGGATATATTTAGGGAGTGTAATGTTAAGGAAAATATTTCAGACCTGAGTAAGTATCAGAAACGACACCTTCACCAATGTCACTTCCGCCCTCGGTTTGCTTAAACACTTTGTCACCTAAGTAAGCTTCAATAGTGTCGGTAGGATCCTTCAAAATCACGTGAAAAGAGCCATTCTCGAGTTGGTGTGCACTTCTTGACAACAACCACAACCTAATAGAACAAAAATATTATGACCAATTAATTGTAAATTTCAACCTTAACTATAATTAATGTAAAATATTATACTGTTCCACCCTTTCATGTTGTTTGCATTTCTCCTTGATCATTTTCAACGGATAAAATGTACCCTCTCCAGTGAGATAATCCATTGCGAAAGCCAAGCTTTGCCACAGGAATTCATCATCGTCCTCCGGCTCTTCAAGCTTTCTACGTATTGCCTCTAGGGTCGACTGAGCGGGGGGTCCCTGAGAGACATGAGCTTTTCCGGTGTGATGCCGACGCATGGCTAACTGTGCTTCACCAGCGGGACCAGGTATGATATGACGCGGTGGAGATCTCTCTCGTTCAGTTTGAGGCGGTGGAGACGGTGGAGATTGAAACTCTCGTTCAATTTGAGAGAGATTAGATAGGCGATTGGAGGTTTGACCGGGTTGTACTGGAAGAGGTTTTCGTCCACGATACCAACGGGGTTTTGATGGATCCATTATGAGAGAGATAGATTTAAGAAAGAAAGAAAGAAAGAAAGAAAGAAAAGGGAGAACTGGGCTGAGAAAGGAAGAAGAGAATGGTAAGTTTTGTTGGGACGGACGGAGGGGGTTATGTAGGGGTTTGGAATAAATTGAACTCGCTACACGGTGTAGCGAGTTTGACTTCTGGTCAAAACTCGCTACACGGTGTAGCGAATTTAGTTTAATTAAATGACCTAATTAATTTTCCCAACGGCCGTAATTAATTACCCTAAACTCGCTACACGGTGTAGCGAGTTTTGACCAACCCTAGTCAAACTCGCTACACGGTGTAGCGAGTTTCAAAAAAGAGGACATTCTGGGCAATAGTTTGAACAGTAAGTCATTTTCGTAAATAAAAAAGTAAAACGGGATTATTTGGGAAAAAATTCGCGAAAAGTGGGTGTCAACATGAAAAAAAGGGAGGTTGAATTTACAAGTTGGGCTCACAATTAAATGTGTTAGTATGACAAGAACGTAGTGTAAATATAATATTAATAAAAGAAGTTTTTATCAAAAACTACCTAAAAAAGATGATATTTACAAAAAAAAAAAAAAAAAAAACATGTAAATTGTGATATTACCAAAACTAATTTTCTTTTCTTTCTTTTTTTTATTTAAAAAAAATTAATTTTTTTTTTTGCCTTTTTAGTTAAAATAACTGATAAATGCAATCAGTTGTTTATAACTGATAAATTCATTTATCAGTTTTTTAAAGAGTATTTTGTGCTTGATTTTTTGGTTAAACAACTTATAAATGCATTTATCAGTTATTTGACAGATAAATGCAAAAAAATACAGTAGTTATTTGTAATATTTAAATACTTCCTCCGTCTCAGACCAAGGGTTCATCTTTTCCTTTTGGGACGTCCCAGACCAAGAGTTCATTTCCAAAAAAGGCAAGTTTTTGAATATATTAATACCCTTATCATCTTCATATATTTACAAAAAAACCATTCATTATATCCTTATACATTCTCTCTCCTATTTTCTATCACACATTTAACTACTATTCCTCCCACTCATTCTCTCTCCTATTAAATATTTTTAACTTTTACATTCTCTCTCCTATTCCCTACCACACATTTAACTTTTACATTATCTCTCATATTTTCTACCACACATTTAATTACTATTTCCTATCTCACATTTAACTTTTATTCATTTTTTAAAAAATTTCTTAAAAAGCGTGAAATCCCCCCATATACCCTTGGTCCGGGACGGAGGGAGTAGTTTTTTGTAGTACCCAACTTGTGTGGTTTTATTTTTGTAATATTCATCTTTCATCTTTCAAAATTCAAAAGTATTTTTTGGTAAATGACCCTTGATAATGTATATTATTATGGGATAAAGAGAATATATATATTTTTAATACTTTTTTTTTCTTTAAAAAAATACATTACAGGGTATAATTTTTAATTATGCCAAAAACCTAACATATAAAAGGACTATTTTGATCTCTTTTCAGAGACCATTTAGGATTCCACACCCTATCCTATATATAGCTTACTTTTCCAGGCCTGAGTCAATATGAGGATCTGTAATGAAGTGAAGCAATGTCAATGGCTATGGAAAATTTTGATTCTTATAGAAGAAAATGTTGGAAATGGGTAACGGAAAGTTAAGTTTGACTTAACGTTGACCTAGATTTCTAACGGAAGTTCGTTATGTGTTAACGGAACTAGTTACAAAATGTATTCTACATTTGTTTTAGATTATTAAACTCATTTAATGTCTCAAAACCATTTAGGGTGAATGAGAATTAATGACAAGTGTTTTTGTAACTTAACGGAAGTTAAATAAAGGGTTAAAATTGATTTGAATTAGCCAAAACGTGCTTGGACTGATTGATCAATCGCAACTGTTCGAAGAGGCAATTTTCTGGGCTTCAGCGCGGTCGCGCTCCAGCCTAGAGCGGCCGCACTGAGTTAAGTAAAACATGGGGTTGATCTCGGCATAAGAGCGCGGTCGCGCTCAAGGCAAGAGCGGCCGCGCTCGTGCTCAGATTCTGAACAGTTTTGGCACCTCTTGGAGTGAACAGCCATGAACCCTTAACTTTCTTTAAATAGTTTCCCTCCGAATTTCAATTAATATATACAGTCATTCTGAGCCTTTTACCCTCTAGAGAGATAGATTAACATACCCAAATCATTGCATATTGTTGCATTAAATCCTTCCAAGTCCAAAGTTCCAAGCATTGTATTGTTCGCTAGAGTATTTGATTTGGAGTGCTCCTATCATTTACTTATAAGTCGTTTTATCTTACTAGAAGATTGCCATATAAACCGTAAGCACCTGTGCGGGGCAATAACTTCTTACGGAGATTGTATTAAATACAAGACTCGACTTGAATCCTTTTATTTCCAATCTCCGTTATCTTTTTCTGTTAAGTTTCTAGTTAAGTTCTTGAGAAGCCATACATAAAGTCCAACAATCGTAAGAAGTTATCTACGCTTCTTCAAGATCTTCAAGATTGCAAACGAAAAAGACTCCACAGAATCAAGTCAAGGGAATTTGACGCCTCCTTCTCAAGGTGACGCTACGTTCAACAATGTTACACCGTCTCACCCGGTTCATGGTAAGAAACCTCCTTCACGTACAACCTCAAGGGTTGCACCTCTTAGTGCTCTCCCTCCGTCTCATGTGTTCGTACATGCGGAAAGACCGGGTATTCTTACCGGGATGAACTTTAAAAGGTGGCAACAGAAAATGTTGGTCTATTTGACAACATTAAAATTGGTGCATTTTCTTTGGGAATATCCACCATTGATATCCGACGAGGATGAATCCAAAGCAAAGAATGAATTAGATACTTGGAATCACAGCGATTTCTTGTGTCGCAATTATATTCTTAATGGCTTGGATTACGCACAATACAAGGTGTGTTGTGGAATAAAGACCGCGAGAGAACTTTGGGACTTTCTCGAGATGCACAATACTATGTGTATTGTGACTAAAAGATCGAAAGTGAACTTGGTGGAAAGAAGTACCGGAAACAAGAGAAAGAAAACCGGGAAAGTGAAGAGGACCGCCAAGAAGGTCAAAGGTAGTTGTTTTAATTGCGGCAAACCCGGGCATATGGCTAGGGAATGTCGACATCCTAGAATCAACAACCAAGATGGAAACCCTCTTCAAGCCAATGTGAACGAAGATAGAAATGTTCCATTGGACTTTGATCAACTTAGCCTAGGGGCATAAGATTGAATAGACCAAATGTGGTTATTGTGTTAGTAAAGGGTACCTTGTTGAAGGACTCCTTAACTTAAATTGTAATTGTTTATCCGCCTAAGTGCGAAGAATAAAATTTCAAATGTTATTTACTTGGTTTGAAGTGTTCCAATTGTTATGGCGTGTTCAATTAGGTTAAGTAAATTTAAATTCACTAAGTCGACGAGTTAATTTAAAATTACTACCTAAGATGAAGTTTGATTCGCAAATCAATTGTGATTTCTTTTGTAGAAATCAGTTCAAACTAAAGATAGTAAATAGATAGTTCTTTACTTCTATTTATGATTGCATTTGATAATGCAAAAGTTCATTTTTTGGAATAGTAAAACCTTAAAGTTCTAAGTAAACAATAAGGTTTGTGATTCGTCTTAATTAGGAATTAAGAGTTTCGAAGTGATAGAGGTGGTTAGTATGTAGTACCGTTTGAAAAATAATTGTTGGGACGCTGACACTTATTTATCAAACGAATGCTTCTTACACACTCAAATCAATTGAAAAAGGAAGATAGAACTTTTAAGGAGATGGTGAACTCCTTATTGATAAGTTCCGTCTTATGTGGGTATACCTAGCAAAGGTAGAAATATCTAAACCTAAAGAGGTTAAGATAGGACCCAAAACCATGGATTACGTTTCCATTGGATATGCAAACTAACGATGTGCATATAGATTTGTGACGAACAAATTTGAAATGAAAAATGCAGTATTCTTCAAACGAGTTTCCTTACGGGGAAAAATGGTTGAAGAGACCTCACTTAAACATAGATATGACTATGTCGTCGGTTCATCTCAAGGAGATGAAAGACATTGTAGATAACTTGGTTATTACAATTAAATGACTCCACATAAAAGAAAATATTAAATATGAATTAGGACATTCATAAAATATTTGATATGTGGAGGTACACCTCAAGTGTGGGGGTACAAGCTAAATACATAAGTTCTATTGATATGAACTTCTAGTATTAACAGAAACTGTTAAACTGTTAACAGTTAAAAGAATGGATCATCATATATGTGGAAGTTATTTGATGATAAAAACTCCTAACGAATTTGAAGTATTCGTAAGCTGTTTTATAAATACCTAAACTGTGGGGGTATTCGGCTAAAGTAGAAATACTTAAGCAAATACTTCCTTGAAATGATAGGAAATGCATAAATTTTAATAAGAAAATTTATAGAAACGGTGGTGGTCTTCATAATAAGAAGAAAAACCAAGATACAGTTGAAGGACAAATGCATCCTATTCTATTTTGGAAGATGGTTGATCTTCCTATGCGAACCGTTGGGTTGCAAAAATAGATATGCCAAGGATGAAACCTTTTAATATTAGACTACAAACGGTCCATCTCAAAGTTTAGGATGAAGGACTTAGACGTAGTAAAAGGGCAAGAGTGGAAAAGTCTTTTGGTCCTGATTTTCTATCATTTATGTTGGAAAACGAATCAGCAACTGTTAAGGAAGCGTTATCTGGTCCGGATAATTCATTCTGGAAAGAGGCTATTAATAGTAAGATAACAATTCATAATGCTTAATAATACTTGGGAATTGGTAGATCTCCCTCCAAATTGCAAACCATTAGGTTGCAATTGGATTCTTAAAAAGAAAGTATAAAGCCTATGAATCTGTTGATAAGTAGAAAGCCAGGATAGTTGTCAAAAGGACATTATGATTCATGCAAGATTATCCAAAATGACACAACAGAGCGTTCTATGTCGCACAACCGTGTTGGATCTACTTGTGTATTCATATGGACTAAACAAGCAACTAAACAGTGGCATAAGAAGTTCGATAGAACTATGTTATCAAATGGATTCAAGATTAATGAATGTGACAAATGTGTCTACCTACATTAAAAGAACATCTGAATCATTTGTTAATAGTCTGTCCTTACGTAGATAACAATGGTAGTCATGAATTGATCATGAATACCAAAGACATGTTAAAGAAGAACTTTGACATGAAAGATATGGGATTAGCCGATGTTATATTAGAGATAAAGATCTCTAGAACATCTGAAGGATTAGTTCCTTCACAATCCCATTATCTTGAAAAAGTACTTCGAAAGTTCAAATAGATTCTTGAGAGGTATTCTCTGTAAAGTAGATTCCTGAAAAGTAGACTCTAAGGAGGTCAAACCACTTAGAGATACTAATTTTGGGAAGTCGAAACGGTACAGAGATAATAACCACTTGAAGAAACTGACCGATAGAAGAATTTGATCACTCGAAGGGACTGATCATTCTAGATAGACTAAAAGTCTAATTGTAATTGTAATCAATCACCGGAATAGTATAATCATAGGTACTTGGTGTACTTAAAGATATACTTATGATTAACGATTACAATTCCTATAAGTTGAATGGTCTTGAAAGATATTCCTTTGTGGAATAAGTCTGTGTCTACATGACCTAAGGCATTGTGACGACAATGAGAAATAGGAAAAGGTGTAGAACATCATGGTAAGTCTATACATAATGGTCTTAGACACACTACCATAGTACAATTGATCTCAAAATGCGACTGTCACAACTAGCCATATGAAGTCAAATTCGGATCCGTCTACCTAAGGGTAGTAATAAAGATCAACTGTATAAACTGTTAAGGGGAATGGGTTTAAAAACCCACAACAAAAG